>VDFB02047230.1:27062576-27105999 GCA_007258455.2 Sequoia sempervirens | reverse complement strand
CAATGAGAAATAAGAAGGGATGAAATGTAGTTGTACACCTAATTACACCATCCCTCACTAAATCCAAACTTACACACTGTTAAAATCAGAAAATCCAAAGACACCCTATCATAGGCCTTGTTCATATCTAACTTTATCATTATTCTTTCTTTGTTTCTAACCTTCATAAAATGAGTTTAGTTAAAAAAACTACTTTTCTCCTCAAAGTTGATGCACTCTAAACATTTCTTAAGTCTTGAAGCCATCGCCTTAGTAAAAATATTGTACATGGTATTACATAAAGCAATGGGCCTAAATTCATCAAAATATTTTGGAGTTTTTGATTTTGAAGATCAACATAGTATAGGTTGAATTGCACAACTTCAATATTCATCTTCTACTCCTACATTTTTTTGTTGCCCTCCACACATCATCCCCAATAATGTCCCATTATTTATGAAAATTTAGAAAAAAACCATCTAGACTAAGGGATTTCCTTGCCCCCAAGGACAACACAATAATTTTATTTCATCTATGGAAAAAAGGAGCGAGAAAATCTTCATTTGTCCATCATTGATTAGATTAGGGATATTTGCTAGCAAAACCTCTTAATCATCTTTATCATTTATTTGTGAATTTAAAAGGTGGTTAAATAATTTTCTACCCTCATTCTTGATGGCATCTACATCCTGCAAAATTGATCCTAAAGAAAGCTAAATGCTCAAAATTTTATTGTTTTGACATCTTATCTTAGTGGACAATTGAAAGAACTTGGTATTACGGTCCCCTTCCCTTATCCATTTTGACATGAGATTTCTGATGTCATAAGATTTCTTCCATTTTTAGTATTCTATCATGTTCTTCCATCAGATCCATCTCATAATCCCTAACATATGGGGATATCCAATTTTTAGCAATAGCTTTCTCGACCTCAACAAGTTCAAATTCAACCTTGATTTTTTTTAAATAGATTACCCATTGTTTCCTAGTTCCACAGTCTCATCTATCGTTTGAATTCAACTAGTTTTTAATACACTTCAAATCTCTTGTAACCAAATTCTTTGCATTTCCACCATTCTTTTAAGGCATCTATAAACCCTTCGTGCTCATACCAGAAATCCTCCATTTTGAAGGGAATTCCTTTTGGTTTTGAAATATTGTTGATATGAAAAGAAATTGGCCAGTGATCCAATCCCCCAAATGAAAATAATTCAAATATAACACCTATTTAAAATTTAATGGAAATTTTTCTAATCTGCATAAAATATTCTCTTTCCCAACCTTTTGTTACTCCAAGTGAACCAACTAAATTTGGGTTTGATATCAAATAAGACCAACTCATCACATAGCAATTTAGAAACCCACCCTACATTTGATAAGGCTATCATGCCTTTTTCTAATTTGAAGCTAAAATAGCATTAAAACCACCACCTAACACCCAATTCCCATCCTCATGAGCCTACCTAAAATTCTTGAGATAATCCAAAGTCTTGATTCTACTTTTTTCTAGGTTAGGCCCATGGACATTGGTGACTACTATAATTTGTTTATTCCATAAATTCTCAAAACTACCTCAAAGACACAAATTAGATCTGTCAAGAAGCATACCAAAGAAACAATACTTGTTCCATAAAATGACTAGCCCACCATTCGTACCCTCAACATCAAGGGCAATACAATCTCCACTTTTCCATATTCTAAGAAGAAATTCCTTAAATTTTTCACCTTCCACCTTGTTTTCTTGAATGAGGAGAATGTTAGGACCTTCTATTTTAATTAACTGCTTAAGTAAGTGGTGCTTCTTTAGGTCACTAAGGCCACAAATTCTCTAACTCAAAATATTTATTGAGATTTCATGCCAAAGAGGTTCTCGCCTCCAATTTTAAAATACTTCTTGATCAATTCTTGAATTCCATTTCTAGATCCTCCAAGGCCTTCATTTTTTCTTTAGAAGCATATTTTTTTCAACCCTTAGCATTCCCAATTCCAGCATCCATAGAAAGGATGTTTGTCTCTCAAAATTTTTTGGTTCTCCTTATAGCAATGTTTAAGGAATTTTATTGATCTCTCCTTGACCTGCTTCTGTATCAAGTTCACTTCATTTTTCTAAACCCACAATCATTGGGGGCACCTTCTAACCTACTGCATCCTTCTTTTGAGTCCTGCTCAGGGAATTTTGATTATTCACTACTTTTAAGGCTTCCATACTTTTCCTTTCCACATTTAATTTGTCCATTGCATCATTCTACACAACCTGTGTTTCTTTTACTATCTCCTTCCTGTTTTGGGGTGATTTATCCTGCAATATTTCCCTTATCTTCAAGGGTTGTCTTTAGTAGTGTCTCAGGTTGCATTGGAAATGTTCCCTCATTCTTTTTTTCCAAATTTATTACAACTCCTTGCAATGTGCCCAACCTCACAGCAATGAAAATAGAAAACTGGGAGGCATTTGTAATCAAGTTCCTGAAACCATTCACCTAGTATAGAGGACAATCTGATTGTATGTTTGATGGATTTTTTTAGGTCAATCTTCACATAAATTCTTACATATGAAGTGAGATTTCTACCACTCAATGCATTTGAGCAATGAATATATTCTACAAGCGAAATTTCCAATTAACCAAAATATTTCTTCCCGCCAAAGCTCTTGAGGTAACTTATATAATATAATCCACAAAGGAGCAGCTTGGATCAATTTCCTATGAGGATCAAGCCCAAGATCCTAGGCATGGATATACATTCTATCATTTCCCATAAACCATAGGTTGCCCTTGAGAGACATACCTCTATTGCATTCATAATTAAAAAATATCTACAAAAATCCTAGAGAAAGAAAACTCGCCTCTAAATTGAAACCCATCCATTTATGTTTGATCCAAGATTTGATATTCTCCATTGAAGGAAAAATACCCATGAATTTGGAAATGACAACATTCTTTTTCAATTTTTCCACCTCCACATTGAGGTAATTGTCTGGAATCTTAATGCAAGGAATATCCTTTGAGATTTCAACATTAACATGATTCCCAGAAGCAATTTTGAAAACCCTATCTCTTTTTTAGGTCCAGATCTGCTCCAACACAATCTAGGTCAAGTAAAAGTTCTCCCAAGGCCTATGAATCAAAATTCTCAAGATTCACACAGGTATGATCTTCAACAATCCTCTTCTCTACCCCACTTGCATTTTTAGCCAAATTTTCCCTCTTCTATCATTTTTTCTAATTTTTACTTTAAATAAATAGTACAAAATTTAAAATAAATGAAATAAAAATTTAGTGTACACCTCTCTATGTCCCCTTGAGGCAAAGAAAATTTTCTCTCATTGCCACTTTGTATAAATTGATTTTTTTATGTGGATCTATAGGTTCTCGACCCTTTCAAATGCAATAGAAAGGATTGTTTTGTACTACTAAAGTGTTCCAAATTTAAAATCAAAATCTATAAGAAAAATTATAAGATCAGTATTGTTAGAAAGGATTTAGGTTCCATAGGGCATGCAAAAATATAAGCATGGAATTTAGAGAAATATAAAGGAAATAAAAAACACAGTAACTAAAATCACATTCTAAAATATATGTATACTTTGAAACAGTAAATTTTCTCATGTTATGTCAATAGAGTGTGGATGTTCAAATGATTTTATAAGATTCTTGTAGATTTTCTCTATATCAAGATTGAGAAAGAAGACAGGTTTTTATAGGTTCTAAGACGAGGACATGGCTAGATGAGATCAATTCACTTGATTTAGAAACTTGAGTTTATTTTTTCTTATTTTGATTTAAAATTAATTTGTGTGATCTTTAATTTATTTTATTTATTCAATTTAAGAATTTGCAAGTATAAAATAAGTATTAAAAACTTGCATGACTTGATGAGTGGAATAAATTGACTTTTGAAAACTATGACATGTTAAAAAGATAACTAATTATTATTTAATAATTAAATTATCATGTGTGCATGAAGTTTATTTATGAATTGTGAGATGATAATCAATTATTTATATAACTAATTGATTATTTGTGCATAGATTTAGTTAGGAATTGATTTTAAAGTCATTGCTCAAATGCATCGAGTAGTAGACATCTCACTTCATAATCAAAATCCATTAATTAGTTCTTAGACTATGTCATGTATATGTCTTCATCCAGGTCACCATGTAGGAATGTTGTATTCACATCCATCTACTCAATCTCAAGATCAAAATCTATTGCAATGGATAATAATAACCAAATGGATGTCAACTAAGTAATTGAAGAAGAATATCACCAAAATCAACCTTCAACCTAGGAATATCCTTTCAGTTGAATAGTCTTGCCTCTTATTTTTCAACACTACCATCTAAACCAAATTTATTCTTAAGGATCCATTTGCAATTAACACTCTTCCTTCTCTTTTCCAACTAAAAAAAGTATCATGTTTCATTCTTCTTCAATGAAACCATCTCATCAAACATGTAAAACTTCTAGGATTCAATATAGACTATAGACTTGATACTCCCTTTTGATTTCTCAACTAAAAGATTTTTTTTTTAACTCCTTAAAGATCATACTCTAACTATGCAATTCCTTCCTAGTCATAGGATCCCAAAGCTCACACCGTTTCACACTATCATCCATAGCTCATGAAGATAAATTTTACTAAATTATAATTTATAGTTGACTACTTCTCTTTATGCCAATGAGCATATTCCTCACAACCAAAAACTTGAAGATATTGAAGTGAGGGATTTTTATTTTTCCAAACCTCCATAGGGGTATTATCCATAATTTCTAATTAAGAGACCTATTAATCATGTAACACATGGTGCTAACTACCTTTGCCTATAATTATTGTTCCAAACTAGCCCCACTAAGCATACTTCTATCCTCTTCCATCGATGATGCTCATTCTCTCTGCAACTCTATTTTATTGAGGAGTGTATGGAGTTATCTTTTTCCAATCAACATCATTCTCTTTGTCAAATCTATTAAATTTAGCTAAACAATATTCTCCACTAATATCTATTCTTAGCACCTTAATATTTTTGTTTGTCTAGTTCTCTATATGAGACTTAAACTTGTTGTACTAAAGACCTCAAATTTATACTCAATAAAGTAGACCCAAATCCTCCTAGATAAATCTTTAATAAAAGGAATAAAATACAATTATTTTCCGATGAAGACACATTTACAAGACTGAACATATCATTGTGAATTAGATCCAAAATCCCATGAAACTTATGGAAGCTTGAGTAAAACTAAATATGATTCTATTTACTATAATATAATATTCACAAAAGTTAAATTTAAGAGAAAAATAAATTAAACCCTCTAAAATATTTTTATTTTTCAAGGTCCTAAGACCCTTTTAACTTATGTGGCCCATTTGTTCATGCCACAAAATGGTAGTCTTAGATGGTAGTTTCTCTATAAGATGAGAAGATCTTTAGGAATCCAAACTGTATTTTTAGGTGCTATAAGTACCTTTGTTGTAATTTCCCTTACTACAAGTATGTTTGTTCCAATTCTAGGTCATACAAGTGCCTTTTTTGTATTTCCTAATATTGTAGATCCATTTATTGCGAGTATAGATATTGTATGTGTAGATGTTGTGGGTACCAAAATAGTAGGCTTAGATTTTTCAAGTCACTTTTTTATAGGTATTAATGAACTATTACACTAATTGTAGGTGCTAACATCAATGACAAAATTAATTTCAACCAAAACTCATTTTAATAAAACCATTTATCCATTAACCATCTTACACCAAGTAGTACTAAATACTATGTGCACACTCACATTGCTTATTTTGATAATAGATACCAAGTTTCGTGCCAAACTTGGGATGTGCAAAAATATTGAAATAAATTTGATTCTTCCATCAAAGATTACGATCTTGACTTATCCACACACAAAAATATTTAGAAAAGGGTTTTAACCAAATAATACCTTTCTACCATCAAACTTTCATAGTTAGAAAACCACTTCCTATGACAATTCATGTGGAAAGAGGTACTAAATTTGATCATCCTGCATCCTCACATGCATTCATAGGAAGGGATATAATAAATGGTGTATCAAATTCATCCTAAGAATATTTAGAATTTGAATAATCATTTGATTCATTATTTTCTTTCCTCTTCTCCTTGTAGTCCTTCTTGGCGTGAAATTTCTTACCATAATTCTTGAATCAACAAGTTATGTTCCTAGTTTCACTTTGGTCTTTGGTCAAGACCAATGAGATACACTACTTTATCTATAGTCAATCAAGGTATTTGATGAAGAAATGTGATGAAATGATATTATCAAGTGAGGGACAAACTTCCTCAAGTCAATTGAGGGATCCAAGAAATGTTATGGAATGCAAATGTGAGGGAATCATATTTTCTCTTGTCATTTTCCTTATTCTACTTACTTTTTTCCTCCATCCATTAATGAACAACAAATGATTCCTCAAAAAAATTGGAATCCTCCTACCTCATAATATTTAAGAGAATAGGATGCACTACCTCATCAAGCACAAAATTTGAATTATTACTTCAAATCATCTTGTGAGTTTGGAAAATAGCATAACAAGACCATGCAACAATCTTCTTCCATCTTCACATTAATAAACTATCACTAGCTTAAAATGGTGTTAAATGTATTTATGTTCTCAATAATTAAGTGCACATCCTCCTCCTCAAAGCATATAGCTTCTTTCATAGAAAAAATATTCATTGGGGATTTATCCTAGTACAAATTTCTTAACTTTTCCTAGAGGGTTTTAGGAGTGGGCTCTTTGCCAACATTTAGGAGGATGAAAATTTCTAAACAAAGATAAATGAGGCTTCTGTCTTTCTAATCTAATACATCATAGTCTTCATCTTTCATTATTATAGGTTTACTTCCAAATATTACTAACCATATATATTTGTATATTAATAGATCCTCCATCCCGAGCTTCCATAGATTGAAGTTTGTGTCATTAAACCATTCCATCTCCAATATTGATGCACTTTCCATTTTCCCTAAAAATAAATATCCTTTGTGTATGGATCCCTCGCTATTTTTGACTAATCCAAAAAAATCTATTTCCTACAACCCAAGAAACATAGTTGATCTAACTTAAATATATTAAAAGAAAGAAAATTGATAGTGAAAAAAATTCTTACACTAATCAACGAGTAAATAAATGTATTTAAAATATGATCTAGTAACTTCAAAAGAAAATATATAAACATAAATAATATTATAATGACAATTTTTATCCTAGGAAAACCCCTTTTAAAAAAACCTAACCTTCAACTCTTGAACCAATGTATTCATAGTACCAATCTAGTTATAATACCTCAATAAGATCAAGCTTTTATAGGAGAAAAACCAACACAAGTTAAAGAAATTTTGACAACATAGCCCCTTCACAATTACATCATATGACATCTACATCCTTGGAACCATTATATAGAAGATATAAAATATAAAACTACAAATAATAAATTGTAAACCATGAGAGAATACCACCCCCCAAAATGTTACCAAAAACCCCATGAGGAATTCTAATTTTTGACTCCCATGATGAGTTAACATGTTAATATTATAAAATATTTTTATGCAATAATAATCAATCATGACCAACTCACCAACTTGGGTGGTCCAATTCGGCTCCATTATCCCTATTCAAAGATCTCTTTATGATATGTCATAATGCTAGTCAAAATTTCAATGTAGCTCCTCAGTTATAATGCTTTTGCATGTCATAAAATCTATTATAAGTAAATTTCATCTTACAATATTATAAGATGCTCTTACAATCTCTTACACACATTACAAATAGCAAAAATTTCCATCTCAAAGTGGGACACTCTCTTTCCTATGTGAAAACAAAGTACTACAATCACTTACTAAATATAAAATATTGAAATACAAAGTTGACCCACCTTTTCCAACAAACATTAAATAAATGACAACAATTTATATGATTTATTCATCCTAGACATTTACTCCAAACTTTCACTATCATAAAGAATTTCATTATCATAATTTGAAGGGTCGCCATAGACCACCTATTTACTAAACTCTAAAAGAAGTAAAGAAAATTCGACTTGTTCTTCATATGATACCAAAAATAATACCAAGATCTGAAAATGACATCCATTTACCATTCATACTAAACAATATATATAGCCATTACGTATCTCTTAAGTTTTAAGGTATTTCTTTATTTATGACATACACGATACCAGCTCAACTTATAAGAATATTCAAGATTGTTGAGTAGAAAGTAAAAATATATATTTTATTTTTTTTATATTTAAATATATAAATTTTAATTTTTAGTTAATAATTTTTTTATGTTATCTATGGTTTATTTTATTTTTTTAAAAATATATGATTTTTATTTTTAGAAAAGTTGTCATTTATTGTTTAATGATTGTTTTGTTTCATTTTTATTTTGAAAAGTGTAATAAATATTATATATTTATATGTTGTTTTTAGTAGCTTCATTTGTATGTGTTAATGTATATTTTAAAATTTTGATACATTTTTATATTTACAAATTAATAAAATCAAAGGGTTGTAGTTTAGTTAATTGATCATAATTGATAAAGGTGATGGTTTATTTTTTTATTATGTCATCTTCCAAGATTCAAAACCGAGGAGATATGATATAAGAAATAATGAGAATAATCAGATCATGTGCTAGACAACTTGGACAATTTTGACAAAATGAATACTCCCAAATCCATGTCTCTCAATCAAAAAAATATCAACATAGACTATATTTTTATTTTTTATAAAATATATATGACAATATTTTGATTTTTATGTACATAGACTATATTTTCAATTTTATAAAAATGCATGTCAACTGTATTTTAATTTTTATATACATAATCACAACATAAAACTCACACCCTACTCTTATTATCTAAAATACCTTTTTAACATAATAATATACTAACCATAACCTATCATTATTATTAATTTATATGAATCCCCAACACAAAACACATTTAAGGCAAATGCATTTCACATGTTCCACATTTTATCTATGCTCAATAATCCATTCAATTAAGAATGCATTACTCTTCTTTCAATACTAAACCATTTCACAACTTGGCTAAGAGTCATATTCGAAATCCAAAACATTCCATTGGTTAAGTTTTAGTTGACCCCATCATCTCAAGAAATTGGTGTCTTATATTCAACATTGTCCCCTCATAACTTTAGCTGTCATTTAATCATTTGGACTGGGCATTAAATCCAAAAAAAAAAATGAACATAGTCAATACAATCATGGAAATTAGCAAAATAAATGATAGAAGCATAGTCAAAGCATGCTACTCCATTCAAAGGTATGACTAATATCATATAATGCTACTAGTTTAGTCTAGTCTGAAAGCACTTAGAATTATTCTTATCCTCTAGGTGGCTAAAAATCATTTTCTATATATTTCAAAATCGTAGCTTGTGTTTGTTGGTCAACAAGAAAAGTGTTAATGTGAATGCTATGACTAAATCTACATTCACTCAAAACACCCATAATAATATCATATGGGAAATATGGTAGTTAAAGAGTTTTATACCTCGTAATATTCCCTGAATTATTATTTCAACAAATTAAGGTAAGGAAAATTATAAATATTTCTATTCAAAATAGATATTTGATATTTGAAGTAAATATTTTTTGTATATTATAATGAAGATAATGTCATAGTGACAACATATAATAACAACAACCACTTCTCCCAAACTCTATATCAAGCTCTTACTTTCTTAACAAAATAGACTTCGAAATTTCTTCTTCAATAATAGTGTTGGGGATTTGCACTTCTATTATAGACGACCAATAGGTTGGGATAAAGAAACTTAAGATTACATGAATGAAAAATAGTTAATAATATTTGTGAAACCTATCTAACATTGAGAGAAGTAAATGGAACAATATGGAAACATGAGATTACATGTGACACCACTATTTATATGCGAGACCCTTATGGAAGAAAAACCACCACCAAAAGATATCCATTGTTCATTATTTAGAATATAAGGATTTAATACAAGAACTCTTTTATAGAGTCTCAATCTATAGTTACAACACACTCTTTTGTAATCACTTTAAAATTTCACACTAACCATGTTCGATCCAATATGCTAACTTTGGCCTTGTCTAATATTGACACATTGACATGAGATGATACAAACATATGTAATCATGGAATCCCAACCATTTAACTATTCAACCAACACATAATACCAAGACTCACACAACTATATTCTAATCATATTTTGAAGTCAACATACCACACATCTCACCAAACCTGATGTCTCCATATAGATAGCCATAGTGTATGTATAGTTGCTATCACACACTGTGAATCGATAATTGATTACTTAACATTGTCACTAAGTTTATATTTTCTATATAGTCACCACTACCAACTCCAAGCTTGTAGAAACATATACCAAATTTCATCACTTCTAATTTGTTGTGAAACTTTGTGACATCTTGAAAAACATTACCATGTTCATAGATTTTATTTTACAAAATTTGGCTTTCATACAAGTGCACTTGCATCACCATTCATGCTTCTAACAACATGGCATTTTATATGTGGTTGTGACTTATTTGAATGAATTATGGATGCTACCACAACATCACCACATATAAACCAATATGTATATTATACCACAACATCTAGATTAAACTCATTACATTTTAATAGATATCATTTTGTAGATAAAGTCTTATTTCAAAGACTCTCTATGGGTGAATATTAGGCAAGTCCCAACATTTTGTCACTTGATATTTAATACAAGAGAGTGCAATATAAAAACCAATAAATTAGCCTTGTTTCTACGAATTAGACAAACCCATTTCATCCCTACACCACATGAACTTGGTAGTAGCTATAGGTTTTGTCAAATAATCAACAATATTTATTAGAGTGTCAATTTTCTCCATCTAAAATATCTAGATTCAAACATTTCCATCACAAAATGATATTTCACATCAATATGCTTGGTTCTAGCACAATAAACATGTTTTTTTGCTAAAAGAATTACACTTTTTCAATCACAATTTACCATTGTATTGTTAGGAAAAAGCCCATGTTGTACATCTTGCATAAGAAAGTCTTATTTTAGTTATGTAAAAAATAAGTATTTATTTGTGGTGTACCTTAGGAGATGTGTTTAGCCACATTAAATATTTGTTTGGTTCCACTTGTAAAATTGTATGTGATATTACTTAGATATTTTATATGTGTTTTGCACATGGAAAATATTTAATATTAGGAAAACTTAATGCTAAAAAGGTAAACTTTGTGGTTAATGGTTTTATGTACTCATGTTTTTGAGACACATGGTTTTTACCTTACCACTTGGTTACATTGTGTAACATTAATTCTATAAAAGAAAGAACATGTTTAGTGGTTGAGGTTGGTTGAGTTGACTGAGTTTTTTATTTTTATTGAACTCCTTTGTTGACTGCATATGTAAAGCATGGAATGTGATGTGCAGTTACATTCTTAGACATATGGAGGATGTATTGAAGGATCTTGATGTTTTGGAAGTATTCAAGGAGACTTTGTAAGTGTATTGTAATGTTTCATTTCTTAATAGAACATTGAGTGGATTATTTTGAAGGTTAAAGCTTTTCCCTCTTGAGGGTTTTCCTAGGGTATATCTTGTGTAATCTTGTGGTATGTATTTTATCTTTGTAATATTAATATTTTCTAATATTTTATGCATTCTTTTCTCTCATTTGATTATGTAGGAAATGGTTTGATCAACTTGATATTTTTCCTAACAAGTGGTATTAGAGTTATGATTGTGATTGAGGGAGGTGAGAAAACCTTATTTTGGTTTAACCATTGTTTTGAACATATTGGATGCAAAGTTGTAGCCATGGGAATGCTTGAGATATTTTAGATATTTCATGCTATGAAATATGTTGTGTAGGTTGAGAGTTGTAGATTTAGGTTTTTGGGTTTTACATATTTATGTTTATTTTTGTATAAATGGGGTTTGAAAAAAAGTTGGTAAAAAGGGATTTTTCTATGTGTTCACCATGATGATTTTGTGGGGGAAGTTTCATAGATGAAACCATAGGAAAGCATGAATCTCTCCATTGGATCCAAGGGGCTTGAGCGATGAAGATTGATATAAAATCTAAACTATCTTGGCCATTAGGGCTTGAAGCAAAACCTTGTCCCCTTTCTCGACCATACAACATATGGTCAAAGCCATCTATAGATGAAAAAAATTACCCTACACATTTAAAAATATTAATCATTTAAGGTGTTCATAGGCTTTGTAGAACCTTGTATCCCCTAGTACACTAGCAATGACTATATCATATTGGTCTATGCAAGGGTATTAGCCCCTATTGGCACTAGTTGGCACATGGTTGATGATGATCAAGCAGTGGGGCCCAATGCCAACTACCCTATGGGAATTCTATATTTCTTATTTTAAAACATTTAATTGGATTTTAATGTGTTATTTATTTTTGCCACTAAAAATTTAATTTTAAAAAATTTAAAATAATTTTTAAGTAAATTGGAATACCAACAAAAGCTAGCTTGGGTGGTACCATTGCATTCAACTACTACTATAGAGAAACATAGGTTCCACCTACTAATGTTAGTGGTGACATTAGCTATATGTACAATATTTTGAGCCCCCTTTAGCCTAGTAACATAGTTTATTCTAGGGGCACAACATTTACATACTGTACTAGATTTTTGACTTCTTATAGTCATAGAAGAGCTCTCTTTGAGAAAACATAGTGGCATAGGTTTGGTTTTCATTTTTTATATATATATAATTTGGTGTCATCAATTTGAGATTTCTCTAGAATGATTAACATGCCATATATCTCACATACAAAATAATATTTTTGAATTTTGAATAGGTGATGGAGAGTATTTACAATGTACTACATAGTAGAGTAGATCCATTTTTTTACTTAGATGAGAAGAGAGGATTTTTTATTTGTTTGATCACTTGTAGGAGCCTAAACTTTGAGGTGTGATTATCTGAGCATCTAGACAAATTGAAAGGAAAAAAATATGGAGTTATTTTTTTATGAGATTAATATGATGGTACAATAGGTTATCAGAATTTGTGCATAATTTTATAGGTGTTTTTCAAATTTGGACTTTGATGGGGATAGGTACATAGTTTATCTTACGTTTTGAGGACATAATTGATACACATGTGAGCCTTGAAGTTTTAGTTCATTGAGAGTTGATTATAGGTGTAGTAATGGAATTGATTATGGTTTCATAAGTTTTTATGTACATTTGAGCATCATAACAATATGATTATGTATGTGGCTGACATGTGGTGGTGTGGATTAGTGTTAGGAGTTTTTTCTTACCTCTTGGATTATTTTTTGGTTCCTTGATTGTGGTTACTTGATTATGGATTTATTTGTAAAATTGGATCTATACCTGTGATTTGGTGTTTGAGTCTTTAAATCTATACATTACCTTCTTGTTATGTGAATATTAAAAGCATGTAATTATATGTCAGGTTTCATGCTTGGAAAAATGGAGACTTCAATGGAGGAGCTTGATGTTTCAAAATTATTCATGGAGACTTTGTAAGTGTATTGTAATGTTCTCTTTGTTGAATAACACATTGAGTATGAATGCTTTTGGAGACTAGGTTTTTCGTTCATGAGGATTTTCCTATGGTATATATTATGTAATATTGTGGTATGTATTTGATATATACATTTTTGTTATTTCATAAGCTTGTATGCAAGATTTTCTCTTGTGGGATTATGTAGGAAATGGTTTGCTCAACATGTATGAATCTTAAAACTAATCTTGTCACATAATTTTTTAACCACACTACTTCCTTACAAGAATGTGTTGTGGCCATATATTTTTATTTAGCTATGGATAACAAAACTATGTTTTTATCACTTAGTCATCCAATTAACTACTCCATAGAAAAAAAAATAAAAGCACAACCATTATTCAACCTTCAATTGTGTAGATTTGTAGGCCAATAAGAATCCACAAATCCTTGTGTGCTCAAATCAACACTTAACTCGTGCATCATAAATACCATAATAATTCAAATAGTAATATATAGTTCCTTTTATGTATTTAAACACTCTCTTCACTTGTGTCTAATGGTCATTATCTATCTTAACCATGAACCTCCTTAGAATTATGATTACTTGGTCAATGAGTGGTTTTGTGCATACCATCATATTCATAAAAAATCCTCTAAATGGGAATATTGAACATCCCTCAAGTCCTCCAAATCCTTAATATATTTAGGACATTATTTAAAAACCAATTTTCTACCAACTAACAAGGGTACACTCATTGGTTTATTGTCCTACATTCCAAACCTCTAAAAAATAGTTTCAAGATAATTTCTAGTTTCTTATTGGTCCCATCATTACATAGATCCATACTAAGTATGTAACTACAAGCACTCAATTACTTAATATCAAACTTACTAGATAATTGAGTTTAAGTTATTGAATTACTATATTATTATTTCTAATTATTAACATATCATCAATGCTATAAAATGATAACTATTTTTTATCATTTATTTGCTTGTAGTGAACATAACATGATTAACCCAGACAAACCACTTTGTGGAAGAATGAACTACCTATCATGGTCTAAAACTAGCTCAGTCTAAAGGCTTCAGGAAGGTATGGCTTGAGGTGATTCTTTAAATGTCATAAATTTTCTTAAAAAGATTAACCCTCCTTGTTGGTCTATTGAATCTAGCATTATTGATAATTTGGCTATATTGACTACCTTTGAGCAATGTTATATCTCTCATATTTATCATGAGGGTACTGGGTTACCAGACAAGTTTACAAACTTAGGGGTTCTTGAGCCTAGAGTATGGGCTAGGATATACCCCCTTCCCATTGATATTCAAACTATAACCAATCATGAAATGCAAGCTATTTAGGGAGTGGGTTCCTTTTATGATTATCTTAAGTCGCATGTTGATTCTCATTCGCAATTTTGTGTTGCAGTGTGATTTTTTTGAGGCGAACTCATTTCTTACTAATGATGTTGTTGATGTCTGAAAATATTTGTATTTAAGGATAATGATGATTCCCAATCTTTTCAGTACTTCCACATGGATTCTAGGTGTCTATAGAGCCTTTTACTTCTCAAGGCTTCTTCTCTTTTGCATTATTTGCAAATACCTAAAGTTGTTGTGGCTCTATTATGTGATCAAAATGGGTGGGAAAAGGAATAGAATTGAGCCTATCTCTTATGATACTACTAAAATCAACAAAAATATATGGGGTATTTTGGAGGATGGTGGTATCACCCCTTATATTGAAAGATTCATGGCTTTGATCTGGTGGTATTGCATGCCTTTGTTAATGGATGGAAAAGCATAGTACTAAGGGTGTATGTCCTAGAATTCAACATCATAGAGGAGTTGATTGGAAGCATTACTGGTTTGGAAATTGAGGGTAGAAAGGTGTTAAGGCATAAAAGGAGTCTAATGTTGTTATGGTGTCTTTCTTCAAGAGGAAGGAAAGGGAGCAGCTGCAGAAGGCTAAATGTGGTGGATTTGATCGAAGTTCCATAAAACCAATTTGGGGTTATCTGGCAGTGGAAATTATGAGGTACATAACTCTAGATGGTCATTTTTCTTCTCTTTTGTTACCACTTTGTGTTATTAAACCATTTCATACATAAGAAGAGGGTGTATTTCCTGTATTATTTGTTGGATTCTTTAGAAAATGGTGTTAAGGAATTTAAGAAGAACCCCAAGAATCACATTCTTCATGAGGGTTTAATTTTTTTTAATTATGGATTATGCTAAATCTTTCACCATTCTGAAATAACCCAAGAAAATCACTAAAAGTCATCCAAAACAATTGAATTCTAGTTATGATACGAGCTTTGATACGAGTTCTACACCTAAGGAATCTAAAGATGGGTGGGATGCCTCTATGGAGATGCTCTCGGAGCCTCCTAAGGATTTTTATCCAAAGCTCAAAAATAAGGGGGAAATTTCTCAGTAACCCTCTTGGTCAGAAGATGAGATCCCTGAAGTCTTTTCTAAAACTCAGAAGGTTAAGAAAAGTGAATTCCTAGCCCCTACTATTAAGAATTTGAAGGATAGGGTGAAGGTCTTTCTTCAGGTAAGAAGAAGTCGGTTGAGGTTGATGAAGCTTGTGAGGAGGTTGAGTCCCCTATTGCAGAGCAGAAGAGGAAGAAGCGGTTGCTTGGTGGGTGGCAATAGTCTGAAGAAGGCCAAGGGTACGGTGCAGTCTAGTAAAAGGAAGAATAGGCCTCAGGAGGATAATGTTAGTGAAGATATTAATGGGAGCCTGAATGATGAGCACCAGTTGTCAACTGATAAAGGGCTTGAGGTGGATAAGGAATTGGGAAATCTTGATGTTGCTAAGGTGGAGAAGTCCAATCATAAAATAAAGGTCCCTGATGGTGCTTATACTTTCAATAAAGGTAAAGAAGTTTTGCAGGATGTGCAAGACACTCAGGATGCTCCAAAGGAAAATTTGGTTGATGACAGGGATATCTTTAATTACAATCAGGAAGATTTATCGAATGTGTTGGGCATGGCAAAGTATGGTTCAATCATTTTCTTCAGAATTTTCAAATGGTTGTTTAATGAGTTGAACCTTACCAATGTCAAGGTTCAATCTTTGATTAATAATACTGAGGAAAATACTAACTCTCTGGGGTCCTCTATTCAGGACTAGGTTAACCAATTATTTAATGTTTTGAAGACTATTACTGATGAGATGCTAAAATTGAAGAGGGACTTTTGAGTATAGAATCTCAGTCTTGGAAGAAAAATTGTCCAAGGCTTACGAGAATCTAGAAACTACGATCAAAGTCAATAGCTCTTCTCTACACAATAATGTTGAGGGTCTCCAATTTCTCAATGAAATGGCTAGACTATGGAAAGGGGACTCTTAAGGTGTGTTGAAGGAAGTTGCTACTCATTTGGTGGATCTCACCAAAGACTTGAAGGGGGGAGAAAATGAGAAGGGCCCTTGCACCCATACGCACAACAAGACTAAGAAGAAATTTGGGGTTCTTGATAAGGAGGTTGCTAAGGTAATGGATATGCATGAGAAGATCATAGCCAGTGATCTTGAAGTAGCTAATATTCTAAAAAAAATCTATAATTTCCTATTGGTTTTGTCCTATTTTTGGCTGGTTGTTCACTTATTTTTTCTTGATGGTTGGTTGCTTTTTTTTATTTTGATTATCTTTAAAAGCATTAGTCTTTTTTGTACAAGGTTTTGAGGCCCCTTCAAAACCTACTTTTTCTATAATAAAAAACATAATGATCAACATTACTTATAGAAAAACCCAATAATATCATATATAAGTTAAGATTTTGGTTTCAAATATGTGGGGACTACCTTAATCCATAGAGTGACATTTTTAACTTAAGAATTGATTTCCCTTTATCTTTGACCTCAAATTATTTAGATCGGTCTATGTATATTTCCTCCTTTAACTCATGCACGAATTTTTCTTCACATCTATCTACTCAATTTCAACATTATATGCCATAACTATGGATAATAACATCCTAATGGAGCTCAACTCAAATATTATGAAAAATATCTCACTAAATTTTATTCCCTCTACTTGGGCATATCCCTTAACCACCAAATGCACCTTGTACCACTTAAGTGATCCATTTTCTTTGAATTTATCCTTCAAAACCCACTTGTATTGAATGGATTTCAAATCATTTGGTAAATATAACAAGTCCCAAGTCTTAAAATACTTGAATTCCAACATCTCCTCTATTGGTATGTGGCGACTAATCATGTAAATATTGTACACTCGTAATGTATCCTCACCAAGGTTCAGGGCCAGGTTGAGCCCCAAGCGGGGGTTTGGGGGCGGCAGGTTTTCTCAAACGTTAACATGTCAAATGAAAAAATGACTTTGTAAAACCCTAATTCTAGAAGCTTCCAAAAAGCTTGTTATAAGTGACTGGGATGTAAGTTGTGATGTGTGTCATTCAGGAGATTGTAATATATTTTGCACTGGATAATAAAATCATTGGATGGTTGATTTTTTGTAGATGTGGCCCATATTGGGTGAACCACGTTAAATTTTTGTGTCAATCTATTTTGTGTTATTTAATCTGCATATAATTGTTAATGTTTATTGCTCCAATCTACTTGAATCCTAACAACTGGTATCAGAGTCGTGTGTATTGCGGTCGATTGGCAGGAAACCTCTAGATTTGAGTGGGAGCAATGGAAGAAGGAAAATTCAAGGTTGAGAAGTTCAACAGACATAATTATCAATTATGGAAGATGCAAATGGAAGATTATTTGTATCAAAAGGATTTATGGCGGTCATTGCAAGGAAAAACAGAGAAAGAGGCTACAATGTTCGATGAAGAATGGGAGATTCTAGATAGAAAGGCACTGGGAACTATTCGGTTATGCTTGGCACCATTTGTGGCGTTGAATATAACAGAAGCAAAGGCAACAGAGGATTTGATGGAAGCTTTGGATAAATTGTATGAAAAAACCTCAGCCTCAAATAAGGTATTTCTCATGAAGCATTTTTTTAAATCTGAAAATGATTGAAGGTGGATCTGTGAAAAATCATTTAAATGAGTTTAATACGATTACCAATCAGTTAACTTCTTTAAAATTGAATTTTGATGAAGAGGTGAGGGATCTCTTGGTTTTATGTTCTTTTCCAGAAAGATGGAATAGCTTGGTAATGGTTGTAAGCAACTCTATCTCTGGTTCAAATACATTGAATTTTGATGATGTCGTTGGTGTTATCCTTAGTGAGGAAATGTGACAAAAAAGCACAAGTGAGACTTCAACATCGGGTAATGCTTTGATTGTAGAGAATAGGGGAAGAAAAAGGGAGAGAGGAAAAAGCCCAACAAATCATGGGAAGTCACAAGGAAAGTCAAAGAAAGGAAGATCTAAATCCAAAGGAAGAATGGATTGTCGAAACTATGGAAAGCTAGGACACTTGAAGAAGGATTGTCTCGAAAGGGAAAACAAGGAGACAGACAACATGATGACATTAAGGAAGTTAATGTTGCAAGTAATAAATTATAGGATGCTTTAATTCTTTGTTTAGATAATGGTAATGATTCTTGGGTAATAGATTCAGGGGCTTCATTTCAAGCCACACCCTATAGGAAATATTTTGTAGATTATGTTCAAGGTTATTTTGGATAGGTATATTTGGGTGATGATGAACCCTGTCAGATTGTTGGAAAAGGAAAGATAAAAATCAAGTTGTAGAATGGAAATGAATGGTTGCTATAGGAGGTAAGGCATGTTCCAAATTTGAGAAGGAATTTAATCTTTGCAGGACAACTGGGTAGTGAAGGCTGCATAGTTACCTATTCAGAAAAAAGTTTGGAAGGTCACTAAAGGTCCATTAGTAGTAGCTAAAGGTGAAAAGGTAGGAACATTGTATTTTTGTACTGGTAATACTTATTCTACCTTAGTTGATACAAAAATAGTTGCTACTAAGATAGTTATAACACTTGCTACAAGGACAAAAATAGAATTGTGGCACCATAGACTTGGGCACATGAGTAAGAAAGGGATGAAGATCCTTCACTCCAGAAAGTTACTACCAAGTTTGAAGCAAATTGACTTGGAGTTTTACAAATATTGAGTTTATGGAAAATAGAAAAGAGTTTGATTTCTCAAAGTTGGGAAAGAGAAGAAGAGTGAGAAATTAGAGCTTGTGGATTTATATGTATGGGGACCAACTCAGGTATCTTCTCTTGGTGGCTCTTGTTATTATGTTACTTTTATTGATGATGCAACTAGGAAAACATGGGTGTATTTCCTAAAACAAAAATCAGAAGTATTTGAAACTTTAAAACATGGAAAGCTTTGGTTGAGAATGAGACAGAAAAAAAAGAAGTTGAAATGTCTCAAATTTGATACTGGAGGCGAGTATTGCAACAAAGAATTTAAAAAGTATTGTTCATAAAATGGAATCCATAAGAAAAAAAATGGTTCTTGGAACCCCACATGAAAATGGTGTGTTTGAGAGGATGAATAGGACCATTATGGAGCATGCACAGAGCATGAGATTGCATGTTGGACTACCCTTTACACTTTTGGGCAGATGTTGTACATACCGCTATTTATTTAATAAACAGGGAACCTTCAAATCCTTTGGATGGTGGCATTCCTAAGAGGCATGGACAAGTAAAAAGGTAAACTATTCATTTTTTAAAACCTTTGGTTGTGAAGCTTTTTTCTATGTTGATATTGAAAATAAAACCAAGCTTGCTTGGCTAAGTCTAAAAAATGTACCTTCATTAGATATGGAGTAAATGAGTTTGGTTATCGGTTATGGGATTATGAAAATCATAAAATAATTAGGAGCAAAGATGTTATATTCAATGAGAAGGTCATGTATAAGGATCGGCTGCAGGAAAAGAAGCATGAATAGGCCAAAAAGGAATATGTGGTGTTGGATGAGATTCCAGTAAATAAAATGCCAGTGGTACTTGATGCTTAGCAACAACAGGTTATCCCATAGACTCTTGCAAGTTTTAGACGTTCTACAAGGATAACTAGACCTCCAAAATTATTTTCTCCATTGTTGTATTATATATTATTAACTGATTCTGGCTAGTGAACCTGAAGGTTATGAAGAAACAATGCAGATAAATACCAAAAAGTAGTGGGAGCTAGGCATGAAAGAGGAAATGGATTCCTTGCTGCAGAATCAAACTTGGGACTTAGTCCAATTTCCCACAAGTAAAATAGCATTACTATATAAATGGGTTTATAGGTTGAAGGGAGAAGATCAAGGCAAGAAAAGATATAAGGCCAAACTTGTGGTAAAAGGTTTTGCACAGAAAAAAGGTATAGATTTTGATGAAATATTTTCTATGGTTGTAAAGATGAATTCTATTAGAACTATTCTAAGTCTTGTGGTTGTGGAAGACTTGCATCTTGAACAGCTAGATGTGAAAACAACATTTCTCCATGGGGATTTGAAAGAGGAAATATACATGCAGCAACCATAGGGATATGAGGTCAATGGTAAGGAGGAATTTGTGTGCAGGTTAAAGAAGAGTTTGTATGGCCTGAAGCAAGCACCTCGGCAATGGTATTTAAAATTTGATAGTTTTATGGATGAACAAGGTTACAAAAGATGTCATTCTAATTATTGTGTTTATTTTAAGAAATCAGGTAATGAAAACTATATTATCATGTTGTTTTATGTTGATGACATGCTTGTTGTTAGGTCTAACATGCAGCATATTAATGAACTTAAGCAAAAATTAGCAAATTTATTTGCTACGAAGGATTTGGGTGCAGCAAAAAAAATCCTTGGTATGAGAATCACACAGGATAGGACAAATAGAAAATTATTTTTGTCTCAAAGTGAGTATGTAGAGAAGGTGTTGAAAAGGTTTAACATTGAGAATGCAAAAGTAGTTATTACACCTTTTCCTAGTCATTTTAAGTTGACTAAGGAGATGTGTCCAAAGACACAAGAGGAGGAAGAAAAAAAGTCTAATATACCATATGCATCAGTAGTTGGTAGTGTAGTGTCGAAAAATGTCATTGGTGACATTTTCGCACTTGTTTGGGCCCTCCTTGCCTCCTTGTTAAATTGAATTCAATGTTGCCTTGAATTAGTGTTGTAATGTGTTTAACATAATCACATTAGGTCTTGGGATCTTGTGAATTAAATAAACCTAATCCTACCTTATTTGGAGTGTTGTAAAGTGTTGTAACACACTTTCAAGCTTTTCTAGGGGTTTCATAAATAATTGGGCTTCTTTATGCTTTAATTGGCCTTATTTTGCATCCACAAGCCTCACTCAATGCATCCTTTTTAGGATAATCCTGACACAAATCAACATACAATCATAATTTAGGTATTTTCAAGTTGTGTGGCCCAGATTTGGTAGTCTGGGACTCATTTTCCACCTTGGGCATATGAGTCCCACCTAGGGTTTTGGGTCTCGATCCTAGTTTTACACCTTTCTAAGAATTTTTGAATTTGGTTCCATAAATTATGCCTAATGGGACTCATCTTCCACCTTGGGCGAATGAGTCCTATGTGGCCAAAAATTAAAATTAATTCAAATTCTTGATGGTATTTTATCCTCCTAGATTTGATGTTGGCTTGTAGTGTTGTAATTTTGGGAATTCCTGCATAATTAAGTATAAATACAAGGTTCTTTCACTCATTTTCAACCTAAGAATTCAAGTATTCATCCTTATAGAAATTTTGATTTCACAAGAGCATTCAAGGGCCTTCAACAGAAAATTATCAAACATTCTAAAGCATTGTTCAAGCATCAAGCATTATGTCAAAGACTTCATGCATCATGTTTTTTTTGAGCTAACAATTGTGATGTAGGGTTTCATGATTCAAGCTAGATTTTCATTCAAGATCTATCATATCCAAGCAAGATTCAAGATCTACATCCATTGGAGTCATCTCATACATGTTTACAGCCTCTTATTGATATTGTTTGTTGAGTTACAACATCATATTTTTTTCATTCATCATTCTCCATTCCTATTTCATTTCATGTCAAGGTTTGATTACCAAAATGGGGCTTGATCAAGGAAAACCCCTATCCACTAACAAAACATTTTTCCCTCTCTTTAGTGTGTGATTTGTAGGTTTAGGTTGAACACACATTGAGGAGAAATTTTGGAGAAAGTTTTCAAAGTGTTCAAAGTGTTCAAAGTTTTCACCTTGCATTAAAGATACCTGGAGAACTTCTACATGTTGCAAACCAGGGTTTCAAATCCGAAAATCAATCAAGAAGTGCAAAGCAGACCTTGGAGACCATATTAAGACTTTGAAGATTTAGAAAACCCTAACTAGACTGATTCACCAATTTTGGTGTATGTGTCCCAATTTAGGTCAAAGTTTAGGTTTTTACAAATTTAGATACCCATTTGATAGATTCATGTTCTTGTACAAAAACTCAAATTTGGTACTGATTCGACTTGCCTAATGTATGAGTCCCAATTAGCATGAAATTTAGAATTTCCAGCATTTTAGAGCCTCATCCAATCTCCTTTAGGTTTCCAGGTGCTCCTTTGTACTTTTCCAGTTTGTTATTCTAATTTATTTGCATTTATAGTTCATTTAGTGAAGTATTATGCATCATCGAGTTCAATCATTAGATCTTGCATTTCATACATTTTTCCAAGCCCTATCTTTGTGGTGAACCACTCATTAGTTTACAATCAATCCCTAGAATATCCCTATTGTTAGGTCTCTTCCTTCATTCTTCATTGGATTAATATATCTAGGGTTTGTTCTTGAATGAGAGAGAGTGAAGATTGTTATTCTAGGTCCTAAACCCTAGAAAGCATACAATTTTCCACCTTTCAGGTAGCTTGATGTATGTAATGGTATGCAAAAGGATAGATATTGCACATGTAGTGGGAGTTGTGAGCAAGTATATGAGCAATCCGGGAATGGAACATTAGAATGTGGTAAAATGGATTCTCTTATATTTAAGAGGTACTACTTCAAAGAAACTATATTTTGGAGGAACAAATTTTTCTCTAAAAGGATACGTTGACTTTGATATGGCAAGTGATATTGATAGCAAGAGGAGTACTACAGGGTATTTTTTTATTGTAGGAGCTACTGCAGTCAGTTGGATTTCAATACTGTAAAAGGTTGTTGCACTTTCAACCACTGAAGCTAAGTGTGTTGTTGCTACAGTAGCTAGCAAGGAGGTGATTTGGTTACAACATTTTCTGGAGGAATTAGGACAATGACAAGAAGATAGGCCTTTGTACAATTATAGCCAAAGTGTCATTCAACTTGCTAAAAATTCATCTCTACATTCAAAAAATAAGCATATATAGCTCAGATACCACTTCATCCGGTTAGTTTTGGAGGATGGACAGTTGAAGTTGGAGAAAATTCACACAAATGAGAATCCTGCAGATATGTTCACAAAGGGAGTTACATGGGAGCAACTGATTTCCTCGTCAATTTCTATTTTCCTTCACGGTTGATAATGGTGGATATAAGAAACTAGCTAGACCTGTAATCCAATGGGAGCTGCAAGTGTAGCAGTGTCATCCAAGATCAGTCTCCAAGTAGGAGATTGTTTGGTGTGGAGCCTAATCAATCTCCAAGTAGGAGATTGTTGGTATGTGGTGATTGATCATGCAAATACTATACACTCATAATGTATCATCACCGAGCTTTAGGGCTAGGCTAGGCCCCAAGCGGGGGTTCAAGGGTGGCAGTTTTTCTCGTTAACAAGTCAAATGAAAAAATGACTTTGTAAAACCCTAATTCTAGAAGCTTCCAAAAAGCTTGTTATAAGCGGTTGGGATGTACGTTGTGGTGTGTGTGATTTGCGAGATTGTAATATGTTTTGCATTGGATAATAAAATCATTGGATGGTTGATTTTCTATGGATGTAGCCCATATTAGGTGAACCATGTTAAATTTATATGATCTCTTTTGTGTTATTCTTCATTGTTATTTCTAGGTTATTGAATCTGCATATAATTGTTAATGTTTATTGTTCCAATCTACCTGAATCCTAATATCCTCTTCCATGGTATTCTTTTCCATTTTATTTCTTTTGGAAGTGAGACCTTTCTTCCATAGAACTTAGTCAACTACCAATACTAGCTAGAGAAAATAAATATAAAAATATGTTGAGACCACACCTATCAAGTCATCTTTATTTCCTTGTATACTTTATCATAGTTATTGGTGTATAATTTCCTATTGCATCTACATCCAATTCTTATTTAGATTTTGTGCTAGATGTCCTTAGATCATCTTCATCCAAACTACCATGTCTACTTAATTTTCATCTTAAAATGTATTCAACTACTCTAATTTTAATTTAGAATTTACTTTCTCACTCTTGTGAACCTTTAACCATTCTTCCCTAGACAATAATATAAGTTTTTTTATTAAAGCATCTATTGAATAGATAACTTGCGGTGTTTCAAGATTCCAAAGGCAATAAAAATTAACATTTTTACATTAAAATCCAAATTATATTACCTTTCCTTTTGAATCAAAACTTATGTATCAAATCTAAAGATTCCAAAATGTGTTACAACTAGTTTTTTCTAGTCCACATTTCATTTGGTGTCTTGTTTTCAAGTGTAGAATTAGGATACTTATTTTTCAAGTAACATATAATACTTATTGCTTCAACCCTAAAATCTTATCTTAGACCAACACTACATAACATACTTTTGATTTGATCTAGCAAAGTTATATTAAACCTTTAAAATAATCTATTTTCTTCTTGTTTCATATTTTTATCCTTTGTTTCATAGTTCTAATGTTCTTGTAAGATTGTTTCAAATTATTTTGAGAAAATTTCACCACCATTATCTATCTTAATAAATTTGTTTTTCTTACTAGTCTAATTCTCAATTAGATATGCAAACTTGTTAAACTCGAGAAATACCTTAGAATTTATACTAAAAATATTCACTCAAGAGTATCTAGAATAATCATCACTGAATGATGAATGTTGCATAGACTTACCATTGGATTGGATATCCATATGATGTTATTCCCTAACCCTATAATATGTGTTCTATTATGAGTAGTCAACTTGTGTCTACATTAACTTTTAAATAAGTTACATAATAAGTATTATAATAATATATAGGTATTTAGGTAATCCTAGGGGTCATATTTAAGTGCCAAATTCAACATGGGTGGTAGCCAAGGCATAATTAAGTATATAGGAGTTATAGGTTAGTTTTTATCATCATGTTGAATGTTATTTATTTTTGAAGACTATTAGAGATATCTCCCTCAAAGTGACATATTATTATCAAGTATTTTTAGCATATTTAATATTTTACTATGCTTTTATGCAAGTTGTTTCATTAGAAATGGTATTATAGAATTATCTTGGCACCATGAAGGCAGGGAATTTTTTATATTTTGGATGTCATTTTGGGAAGTAAATATCTCTAAAAATTTGGTAAATTTTTTCCTTATTTTTAAATGCTTTTTAAGGATCCTATTGATGATATTATAGTATAATTCTAAAATAAATTGGACCCAATTAAAGTATTTATTGCACAAATAGGGTTACATTAGGATTTCCACAAAGTTCATTCCCAAGGCAAAAAAATAGTGAATATTTCCTTTATTTTTAAAAGGTTGGAAAAGGGAGAATTTAGACACTTAAAACACTTATTAAAAGGAATTTTGTGTACATATAAGGAATTTATTAAAGAATTATGGTTTCCACTAAATCCACTAATAAGGTTACAAATCAACAACAAAATTGGAGATTTTTCCTAGGAAATTTTATCTAAGATCTACTAAGATACAACAAAAATTTTGATTGATTTGATTTATTTTATGTTATTTGTTGTAAAATTAGGGTTTGGACATAAAACTCACTCTCAAGGCTACAAATAATTGAAATTATTGGATTTTTGGGAAGTGAGATATTCACAAGTAGTAAAAGAAAAAGAAAAGGAACAACAACAAAGAAAATAACAAGAAAAATAACAAGAAAAAGAGAAAGAAAAAGAAAAATAAGAACAAGAAAAATAATAAGAAAAAGAAAAAGAATAATAAAAAGAGAAAGGATGAGGGAAAGAGAAAGAGTAAGAATAAGAACAAGAAGTACAATAGCAAGAATAAATAGAAAAATAAGAGACAAAAGAAGAAAATGAGATGAAAAAGAAACAAAAGAACACAAAAAATAAGAAGAGAAAGAAGAAAAAAAAGAAGATGAATATATTATGTCGAAGCATCAACAATTAATTCTAGTATTGAGGATAATTCTTTTGTAAAGAGGGGGAATGTTGTGCTCTAACTATATAGTGTGTGTTGTAATATGAGTGGTCAAATTATATCTACCTAAACTCTTAAATAAGTTACATAATCATTATTATAATAATGTATAGGTATTTAGGTCATCCTAGGGGTCACATTTAAGTATCTAAGTTAGTATAGGTGGTAGCCAAGGCATAATTAGGTTTATATAGGAGTCACATGATACTTATTATCATTATGTTGAGTATTATTTATTATTAAATATTATTGGAGGTATCACCCTCAAAGTGGATTAGGAGGTTTCCCCCCTCAATGTGGCATATTATTATCAAGTATTTTTAAAATATTTTATATTATATGTAGCATCGTAAATTGTCACCCTTGACAATTTTACATGCTAGATTTTGCTCCATCCTATGTGCTTGGACCTAACTGTACACCTAATTTCCTAAATTATGCATTTCATGGCCCATTTAATCATTTATCAAGGAATCGAATATATAAAATCAAAGTAGGTATTTAATATTTTTCCTCTATCATTTCACATCCCAAAAAATAAGACCTAGACAAGGGCACCCTTGGCAGTCTTGATCTCCTAATTTGACCCAAAACTTAAATATGTTGGGGATGGAAATTTATTATTTGAATTTCAAATCCTAAATGACAGCTATTGAGATTTAATTTGTGCGAAATTAGATTAATTACATATAAATGCCTAGTCATTTCACCATTTGAGATCTAAGAAGCAAGAATTGGAAAGAAGTAGCAAGAAGAGAAATTATTATATTTCAAGATCAAGTCAAGAGCAATCAAGAGCAGAATTATTGTAGGACTTCATTGTCAAAGCATAATGTCAAGTTTTATGTGATTTTGTTCATGTTTATTCATACATTTTGTTTGTGAGAAATAACACTTGTAGGTCTTCAAGCCAAATTGTAATCAAGCCTTGAGGAGTTGTGCATGACTTCATTCCTTCAAGAAAATAAGATTTGAGTGGTGAGTTGCATCCAATTGTTGATTCATCATTCATTTATCATTTAGCCTCTATCCCTCAAAAGGATGAGCTCTCTTTCATCAATTTTATCATTGTTGAGGTAGAAATACCAACACGAGGTTTGACCGAGGAAAGACCCTATATAGCACAACCCTTCCTCTCTCTTTGAATGTGCAGGTTACATATTTGAAGAAGATTGGAGGAAGAATGAAGACTATTTGATCATTGATGTATTGAAACCCTACAACTTGACAAAATATAGAAACTCAGTTATCTCAACAACTAAATGAAGATTCGATAACAAGATCCGAAAGGAAGAAGCCAAAGGAAGAGAACTATAGGATTTCTTTTTTAGATCTAATAAAATTCAACTCAGACAAGGGCACCCTAGGTGGCCTTGTCTAGCAAAATCAAGCTCAAATTCACAGGTCAAGTACCTTTGTATCTGCCTTTTTCTTTTTTTAGAACCCAAATTTTTCTATCAGTTTCTAGTTTGCTATAATTCATGACAGAACACTACATTTTCATAGTTAACTAGTTGCATCATTGAATATCATCAAAAATAACTTTTCCAACTCCTCAAAGAATTTAGATTTAGGGTTGATTGACTCGCCTTTCAGGTTGGAGGTCAATCTCATACCCTTGCTAACCCAAATTTTCAGCGAAAGGTGACTAATCCTAGTTAAACCCTAGGGTTTCACTTTTCCTACATTACATTATATTCTTTTATTATTTTGTTTCATTACAAGTGGTATTAGAGCATGATCTTGGGATTATGAAGGAAAATAATTTTTTTAATTTTGGAGATCAATTTGCAAAGAGAATATCTCTCAAATTTTGGTGATTTTTTCCCTTACTTTCAAAGGGTTTTTAAAGATCATATTGGAGCTAGCATAACATAAATTTAAAATAAATTGGATATGAATTAAAGGATGTATTATAAAAATAGGGTTACATTAGGGTTTCCACAAAATTCTCTCCCAAGGTTGAAGGTTTATGAATGTTCCCATTATTTTTGGAGGGTTAACAAGGGGAGAATTTGTATACTTAAAGTATTGATTTAAATTAATCTTGTGTAGATATATAAAAAAAATTAAAGAATTATGGTTTTCACTAAATTCGTTAGCAAGACTACAAATCAACAAAAAAAAATAGAGATTTTTCCTTAAAAGTTTTATCTAAGATCTACTAAGATACAAAAATAAAATTATTGTGATCAATTTAGAATAGAGTCAAGCTTTTGCAAGGAATTTCATTGTGATGCTCTATTATGACACATCTATGTGGAAGGTGGTTTGGCTCCCCTAAAGGAAAATTTAAAATGTCGTGATGAGAAGCTTTCCACTCAATTTGTTAGTAGTTGGTGCGATAGAAGGGTTACAGTGGGTGGCATTTTGTTTGAGGTGATTGAAGATGTCATTGCCAAAGCCATGGGGCTTTCATGCATGGGATAGAAACTCAAGAAACATAATAAGGTGCAAGATATGGATAGTATGCAGACCTTCTCTAAGGAGAACAAACATCTCGTTAAACTCCATGCGGGATACGACCAGATCAAATTGCTTGCACCTTGGGACCAAGTTTTCCTTGTTCTTAAACACCTCAAGAGCCAAATATTTTTTTAACTGAAGGCATTTATGTACATGTGTTGTTACAAAGTGTCATACATTACTCTATGTAATTTAATCCTATTAAGTTGAAACAATTAAATATCAATATATTTTCAAGATGGAATAAAATAGTTTTATAGGGGCATTCCTAACTTCATCAAGAAAATTGAGGCAAATTCTTAGGGAAAAATATAGTTCATTTGGTAGATTTGAATTTTTTAAATTCATAATAGGCAATTGACGAAAACAATTAAAATAAGAATTTTAAATGGCTAGAGTAAAAATAATCAATGGGTTTCTTTCTAGAGGTATTTTACACAATCAAGTCATGTTTCACATGACAATATATATACCTCCCATAAAAAATATGAATTTTTTATTTCTCATGTTGGACGACCAGGATCAAAGTTTTGTTTTAGAAGCCAGATCTTTAAAAGGCTATAAACCTCTTTGTTTATGAAAGACATCATACCGACACTTTATCTTGGTTTTTAAACTCTTAAAACCTTGACATACATTTTCAAAGTGGAAGGAAAAGACATTTGTACTGTGTGTGGGAGTTTAAATAAGGTTAGAAAACCTTTGTCAAAGTTGAACAAGGTTGTCACAATCCTATTGGAACTTGACAAGACCTTGTCAAAATTCAATGTAATTGTCAAAACCATTAAAAAAACCTGACATTTCTTTTAAAATAAAAGAAAAAAGTGAAATAATATATGCATCAGAAGTTTTAAAACATGAGAACCACTTAAAAGTCCAATGTACATTTTAAAACCCCTCATCTACACAAAATGTCACATGAGCTCTTAAGGCATCCATCTTAATGAAAAGGTTACGCCAATATGATAATCACCATGATTGCAACATATGGAATCATAAGGAACACTTGAACTGCACAACGCTAATAATATTAGGGAGATTCTCAAGTTGGTGCAACCATGGCGAAGGCACTTGATATTTTTGATAGAATGCCAGAATGAACTATTATCTCATGGAATATTGTGACTGCAGGGTATGCACAAAATGGATTTATAGAGAAATATTAACATTTAACAATAGGTATAAAGCTGAGTCCCACGACCTTTACCTACATTATCCTGGCCTTTGCTAGAATAAGAGCTTTGAAATAATGTATGGCCCCATCACAACATGATGAAAAGAGTATTTTATTCAACAAACAACTCTGAAAAGGGTTAAAGACTAGACTAGACTTGTAACCCATTTGATGCCAGGCATCAAAGAAACATGATCTCAGAAACACCATAGGTTTGTTGAAAGAGCTTTAGAAACTTTTGAACAGATGTATTCAGTAAGTAAAGGGCCAAGTTCTGTGACCTCTACTAGCACCTTCCAAATCTGCACCAAAATGGGAGCTTTGAAGGAAGGTATAGTCGTCCTCCTAAGCGAAATAAATGGAATTTTATCAAACATTGTAATGGAAACTGCCCAAGTGTTCATCCAGTGACTCCATACTAAAACATTTAGTGTTTAAGAATTGTTCAAGGAGGTCTCAGAAGGTTGGGATGAAACATGCAAAGCCGCTTCATGAAATGAAATTGAATGGGTGCAGGGAGTCTTTAGAATAGTTGGATGATTTGGAAGAACTCGTAGTATTGTCGGAGGTTATGAAGATAGGAAAGTGACACCACAGTTAAACAGGCATGTAAGCTATTTTACAGACACTTCAAAGAGGTTCAATCCTATGGAGTATAATGGATGTATGATTTTCCGACGTGAATTGTTGACGGTGAATTTTTTGATTGAAAAATTTCTTGTTGTTAGAGTTTTTACACGAAGGATTGCTTTGGAGGCATTCACACATCCTTCATACAATAAGCATAATGGAAGATGCTATTAGCATCTTGAGTCTCTTGGAGATGTTTTGGACTGCTTTATAACATCTTACTTGTATTCCATTTATCCAGACATGAATCTTGGCCAACTGACAGATATGAAATCAATGACTGTGAATAATGAATCTTTTGCTAGTGTAGTTTCATGCAACAACCTCTATTTATATCTCATTTAGAAGTCAGAAAGTATTTCTTCTACAATTGAAAAGTGTTTCATAAATACTCATGTAAACAAAGGTTCATATGATGAGGTGGAACCAAAATGCTCTAAGGTGGTTAAAGATTTAGTGGAATCATTTATTGGAGTTTTGCTAATAGATACTAGGTTTGATTTGGAGTATGTTTGAAAACTGATGTTAAAGATTGTAGAGCTAATAGTCACACTCGAAACCTTAGGTCTTCAACCCATACGAGAACTCCTTCAAATTTGCCCGCTATAAGTTGAAATGGAAGGACGAAATAGAAAGAAAGAGAAATGAATTTTTTTTTTAATATTTGATTTGAGTAAAAGCGAGTGGAAAAGATGTTATAGTGGTTAGAAAGTGATCATATTTTTAGAAGACTAAAATACAATTTATTATTAATAATTGTGTTTTAAAGAATTAGTTATTAATTGAAAAGTTATAAATATTTGAGAAGGCAATATAATATGGTGAAGTTTTTTGGTTTAAGTGTTAGGAAATTTTGGAGGAAGAGGACTAGATTTTTTAGTTTGTATAAAAGGGAAGAGTCTACAAAATTTTAAATTAGAGTAATAAATAAAGAATGACATGATTGGTCTATGAACTAGATGTATTTTCTGTGTGTTGTGAATTTTTCTAATGTTGAATTTATAGTCATTTCTTTAATGTTTGTTATATGATAAATTATAGTTGCTTCCTTTAATTTGCACATTCTCTTTATGCATCTAAGAAATGAATCTTTGTGTTCATTCTCTTTTCTTTGCAATAATTTTTCTTGCTTCTATTTTATTTTTCTTGTCTTTCTTGCCTTTTGGTTAAAAGCATACTTAGTTAAAAACCCAAAATTTATCCTGAGAGAGTTATAACTCTAAAACTCAGAGGAAGATAACTCATCTAATAGCGATCTCTCCAACTATTAGTTCATTTATAGTTGTTTACTAGGTGATTCAAAAGTATTTCTCAAAGAAAAATTACAACAACAAATATTTTAATCAACATAATTTAATGACTCATTTTTTTGTATTAATATATAAATTTTATGGGTATTTTATGTCTAAATTGTATTAATACATAAATTTTTAAAACAAATATATTGTTCAATGGGGTGAGTATATAAATGAAAAATAGCCCCTAATAAACTAGGAAGATTCTAGAGCCTAAATTTTTATATATAATAGCATCATATGTGTCCATCTTAAAGAATTAAAATTTATAACTTGGGGAATTAAAGAAAATATATAAAATGTTTATGAAAAATAATTTTGAATCACCAAATCTAGATGACAAAAGTATTATAAATAGTCAAATGGTGGCATATGGCCACTAAAATTTTTGAGAAAAAGTTAGAAGACAAAAATACAATTTATTATTAATAATTGTGTTTTAAAGAATTTGTTATAAATTGAAAAGTTAAAAATATTCAAGAAGGCAATACAATAGTGTGAAGTTTTCTAGCTAAGTGCTAGCAAATTTTGGAGGAAGATGACTAGATTTTTCAGTTTGTATAAAAGGGGAGAGTCTACAAACTTTTCAATTAGAGTAATAAATAAACAATGACATGGTTGGTCTATGAACTAGATGTATTTTCTGTGTGTTGTGAATTCTTCTATTGTTGAATTTATAGTTATTTCTTTAATGTTTGTCATATGATCAATCATAGTTGCTTTCTTTCATTTGCTCATTCTCTTAATTCATCTAAGAAATGAATCTGTGTTCATTCTCTTTTCTTTGCAATAATCTTTCTTGCTTCTATTTTATTTTAGTTGTCTTTCTTGCTCTTTGGTTAAAAGCATACCTAGTTAAAAACTCAAAATTGATCGTGAGGGATTTATACCTCTAAAATTTAGAGGAAGATCACTCATCCAATAGTGTTCTCTCCAACTATTGGTTCATTTGTAGCTACTCACTAGGTGATTCAAAATTATTCCTCAAAGAAAAATTACTACAACAAATATGTTAATCAACATAATTTAATGACTCATTTTTCTACTAATATATAAACTTTATGGGTATTTATTGTCTAAATTTTATTAACAAATAACTTTTAAACAAATATATTGTTCAATGGGGCAAGTGTATAAATGAAAAATAGCCCCTAATAAACTAGGAAGATTCTAGAGCCCAAATTTATATATAATAGCATGATATGTGTCCATCTTAAAGAATTAAAACTTATAACTTGCGGCATTTTAGTTTAGGATTAAAGAAAACATTTAAAATGTTTATGAATAAATAAGTTTGAATCACCAAATCAAGGGGAAAAAAGTAATATAAATAGTCAAATGGTGGCATATGGCCACTAAAAATTCCTTCAATGTAACTAATTCAATCTATATAAATGAGCTAATAAATATGCAAATCCTTATTAAATTAGCCCCTCCTTAATGTGAGATGGAATAATTTATAAAGTGTCATAAAGATATCTAAAGTCCTTTTTCATTGTTCATTCCACTATTATTTTCATAAACTAGACATAAACCTACTTAGAACTCTCAATTCTAGGGCAATATTTGGTCCTATATAGATTGTTGTATACATTAGGCTTCTAAAATACTATTGTATAGAACATTACAAATCCTTCTTTCTCATCTTATACCTCAGTATTGTTAGAGTTTCCAATAAACTCCATAAAACCAAGATCACCTGCAAAACTTGGATTAGCCTTCTACAAGGAGAAAAAGCAAAGATGCAGGAGCAATTTGCAAAAGATGTGCAAATAATATTATTGGGAATTAAGAATTACATGAGATACTTGCTTTTATAAAGAAATATGCAAAAACCTAAAGGTAGAACCTAATTAGGACCTAAGTAAACTTAATAAAGTGTAATTAAATATTTAATTATATACCAATACCCCCCTTAAGTGCAACTTAGGGAGAATATGAAATATGCAAATAATGTAATGATGGGTCCATGAAAGCATGAATAGGTCCCAACTACAAGGCCATGTTAGGTACCCATGTACATATGCAATGCAAAAGAAATAGAGAATGCAACCAAGTGATGAAAGATGGAGGACTCCATAAGACCCCCAAGTACACCATCCATCACATAGATACATAAGAAATGCCCCCCATAAGAAGGAAATATATGATGAAAGAATCTAAAAGCTATGTGTATCTCGATGCCAATGTTGAATTGTGACTAAAACTGATCCATAGGAGCAAGTACCATGGAGATTCTGGAACATTAACCATAAAATCAATGGCCCTCAAACTGAGATCTGACCCAATGAGAAACTGATGTGATTCATGATCATTAACCATAGACTCTTAATCTGAGACATGAACTTATGTGAACCAAAATGTGTCAAGTTATGAGCAAGATTGCATCCAAAAGAAATTGTAGAATCTAGATACAACTCATGTGAGTTGTCATCAATATGAAGATGGGATCAAAGTGCATGACATGTGACTACACTTTAATCAAATTAGTATGCAAGAAGCCCCCATTATGGAACTTTAATAAAGTTCATTTATTAGAATACCCCAAGATTGTAAAAAGAGAGCATGCAAAACATGCAAATTTTGAGAAAATGAAAACATAAAGCATGTAAAAAGAAAGATTGCATGCAAGGATTAATATTTACATCTGCCTCCATGAAAATAATTAACCTCAGATTTGCGTAGAGGACGAAATCAACTTTTCAATGATATAATTTTTTTGAAAAATGGACACTGTATACTCAAGTTATGAATTTTCGAAAAAAGGGTAAATTTTGCCAACTGACAATGCAAACACAACCCTTCTAATTTGATTTTTGAAAAAATTACTTGTTGCATGCAAAAAATAATGGATAGCCAGATAATATTTTGGAAAACGTTTTTGAATCCAAAAAGCAGAACATGCGACTTGGTAAAAATCAAAAGCTTCACCTGGAAGAAAAATAGCCATGATTTTGATAGTCATTTATGCAATTTTTTCTCTTTATCTATAAAATCTAGTGGATACCCAGATGGTATTTCATGATTGTAAACAAAACCCAGAAATTATTTTTCTCAAAAATACACGAAGAAAAAGATATTGGCCATTTTTTATTCAAAATGCACCAAAAAATTGCTCAAGGTTGATCCCTTGAGGATCCCCCCAAAAGAAACTCTATGATTGAATTTCTCTTGGATCTGAGAAGGGGCTTGTAGATTAGTGCTCTGATACCATGTTAGAGTTTCCAATAAACTCTATAATACCAAAATCACCTACAAAACCTGGATTAGCCTTCTACAAGGAGAAAAAACAAAGATGCAAGAGCAATTTGCATAAAGATGTGCAAATAATATTATTGGGAATTAAGAATTACATGAGATAACTTGCTTTTACAAAGTAATATGCAAAAACCTAAAGGTAAAGCCTAATTAAGACCTAAGTAAACTTAATAAAGTGTAATTAAATATTTGATTACACTAATAAGTAATGTTGATGTAAATAGGTATTTTTCATATCTAGTCTTATCTAGGTCCTATTTACATTGTTAAGCCAACTTAGGTCCTAAGAGGGTATCTTTCTAGTTAGCATTAATTAGGGGGAATATTTCTAGTTAAGTATTAGTTGTTACTTATCTTATCTAGTTGGAATTTATTTAATACTTGTGTCCTAGGTTGTTATGACTTAGTTGTCTCATGTGATAGGATTAAGAAACTTGTCATGATCTTGTCTAATCCTATTCACCACCTTGCCTATATAAGCAAGACATCATATGTACATTTTCATATTTAGGGTGGCTACTATTTTGGAATTTTTGCATCCTTAATCATAGCATGATATTTTCACCACATCTCTCTTGTGGGAGTTATTTTGTCTTGCAGGTGATCCCGAAGTATTGAAAAGTTCACCATAAACTCCTACACGGTATCAAAGCTTTAGTGTTGCAGATTTTCTTCCCAAATTTGAGGGACCAATCTTGGCATGAAATTTTTGTTGGGTGTGAGTTGGGGTCTTGTGAACCTCACCATTGAAGCTAGGGCATCAAAGAAAGTCAAATTTGGCTTTCGTTTCGTCAATTTTCATCATATTTTGTTAGATCCACAAGGGTTTGATAGAGGGTTTCAATTGCTAAATCTAGAGGGTAGCTAATATTTTAGAGCAATTTGGGTGGAAATTGACCTCGCCATTGCGGACCTGGAAGGCCCAAGAACCTAAAGATCGACTATCAAATTGTCAAAATTTGAAACTTTTAGTCAAGGCGTGAGGAAAAAAATTTAAGTCGTATGGATTTGTATGTGGCCATACAACTATATATCCTACAGATCATGTCAAGTCTACGTAGTTAGTAGTTGTTCATTTCGTGTATTTTGTATATTCTGTAGGAATATTCTCTTGTGTATGGTCAAATATTTGTGAACTATATCACCTGTCACATCATCTGCAATGAAGGGTACAAATCATTTATTTCGATAGGTTTTTACTTTTTATAAAGTTTTGTTTATTAATATTTAAACCTTTGAGCACTTTGTTTAAACATCAATAGCCAAAGGTTAAAGGTTGTGACCATATTAACCACAGGGGGTAAGCCTTGGGTTGTACAACCTTTGGCCCACCACCTCCCCAACCACCCACTCCAACAGCACTGTCGTTGTTGGGCAGTGGGTTTTTTTAACCATCTATGTAGCGTGTGTTCATATAGTGAACTAGTTGCCAACCATAGGGGGGTAGTTTTTTGCACTTAGTTAGTTTGCAGATGTGCCCTTTAAATGCCTTTTTGAAAGTTGTCTAGTGTTCCTAGGCATCAGGTCTACTGTTTCCTTATCATGATTCTGACCTGATTCCTTGAACGATTCTAATATGGTTCTAGAAAACAAAATTATCTTTCCTTTGCTTTCCAGATTAAGGATTTCAATGTTACTCTATAAGTCTGCTTCTAGTGCTTCTTTTTGCAGTAGGTTATCTCATTATGGGGGGGTTGTATGGTCTCTCTTGTCATCCTTTGTGTGGATAGAAATTTATTGGATTTGTGATGGATATCATTTTTGTATTTATCTCTTTTGGGGAGGAGTTTTGTCCCACTGGGTTTTCTCCTTTTCTCTATTTTTGAGAGATTGCATTTGCATTTGTACATGGGTAACTCACATGACCTCATAGCTAGGACCCATCTTTGTGTCATTTGCATAATAATCTACTCCCTACTTGTTGTACTTAAGGGTGGGTGTTGGTGTAAATAGGTAGTTTCCCTATCTAGTCTTGTTTAGGTCATATTTACATTGTTAAGTCCACTTAGGTCCTAGGAGGGTATCTTTCTAATTAGCATCAATTAGGGGGAATCTTTCTAGTTAAGCATTAGTTGTCACTTATCTTATCTAGTTTTATTTCATTCTTGTGTCCTAGGTTGTTATGACTTAGTTGTCTCATGTGATATGATTAAGACACTTTTCATGATCTTATCTAATCCTATTCATCACCTTGCCTATATAAGAAAGGCATCATATGTATGTTGGAAGTTTGGAAGCTTGATTTGTTTGTGAGTTACTTGGGTGTTGTCATTAATGTCAACCCCTTGTATGAAGAGAATATTGGAATGTTTTTGGTGTTGATAATTTCAACCCCTAGCATTGGAGTTGTGGAAGTTTGGAGTTGTTGGTATTAATTTGTCAACACAATGTTTTTGGTGTTGTCATTGATGTCCTACTTCAGTATAATTGCAGAGGTTGTTTCCCTGACTTATATTTGGGGAAATTATCATAGTTGAGAAGTGTTGCAGATATTGTAGATGTGTTTCAAAGGTGTTAGTAATGTCACTGCTGATGAATTTGGTTCACTTGGGTTCCAAGTGCTTTTGAGAAAATAATAAAAGAAAGCTCAGTGTGACATAGTGGTGTTCAATGTTTTGGCCCACATTTCTTCTTGGTTGAAGATATGCTCATGTGGTTTGGATGTGATGATTAGAGGTGTTCAAAGGTATCATATCTATAGTTTTAGGTTTTGTATCATTCTGCAGTGGAAGAGGTATTTAACAGTATCTCTATCTAGCAAAATAAGGTGTTTGAGAAAAATGAGATTGCTCTGCATTTCTCCATAGTGAATTTTCTATTGTTGCGGATATGGGAACATTATTATAATGTTTGTATCTAACTTCCCTTGAAGTTTTAGGTGTTGAGTTGTTTTTCAAGGTTGTTTGGTGTGTTGGATATTTGTACCAGTATGTCTAGTTACACAGAATGAAGGTGTTCTTGAGTTTTGGGTGGTTGTAGTGGTTTTGCAATATATTCAAATGGTGTTGGATTATTCTCAGATGTTTTATGAATAGCGTGGAGTGTTTTTGTGTGTTCCATGAGAATTTTTTGGACCTTGAGTGGTGTGTTTGGAATCACTTGTTAGTGTTAGTGCAAGTTTGTCTGACCTGGCATGCTAACACTAATTGTGGAGGATATTTGTTGATTGAGGAAGTGTTGAGAAGCATGTTTATGTATATTTGGGCCCAATTAATTAGTGGCATGGTTTAGCTTCACTTCTTTATATTTTGGAAGTGTTTGTGCTAACCTATTTAGTGATACATAGTTGGGGTGTATATGTTTCATTAAAACGGGCATAATTGATATTGTTTTAGGTCATGGAGGGTATAAATGCAAGAAGAATTATCATATGAAATGTGTGTGATGTGAAAGATGTGAAAGTGATCAAGTGTGTTGATCTGGGTGTGAGCCTTAATGCAGGTATGAATTCCTAATGCAGTGAGCAGAAGGTGTCTACATTTTAGTTTGTTTGATGAGTTGTTTGTGCTTCAATGGAACTATACCTTTGGCATATGAGAGATGCATTGTTAGTTCAAATTGGAAATGAGCCACCCATTCCTCTTTCTTCTTTCTTCTAGACAGTGAATCCTTTAGTAGTGAGCCTTTGTTTATCTTTCTGGGTAGTGAGCCTTTCTTTATCTTTCTGGGTAGTAAGCCTTATTGTATTAAGGGTTACAATTCATATATTAGTGAGCTAATCCTCACCATGGTTTTTCCCTTCTTGGGTTTTCCATGTAAATCTGGTGCTCTTATATGTTTGATGTGTTTGCAATATTGATTTACATGTTTACATTTTGTTAATGAATATTAAGGGTTTAATGGTGGATAAGGGTTTAAGAAATAACACATATCTGAATGTTAATGAGGGTTGTTGATGTTTTAAAAGTATACAACTAATTCACCCCCCCTCCTCAGTTGTCATGTGCATATAACAATGTACATTGTCATATTTAGTGTGGCTACTATTTTGGCATTCTTGCATCCTTAATCATAGCATGATATTTCTACCACATCTCTCTTGTGGAAGTTATTTTGTATTGTAGGTGATCTTGGGGTGTTGAGGAGTTCACCATAAACTCCTACAAGTACATTATTCTAAAAAAATTGTTATCATATGAATACGAACACACACTAGATTAGTCTCTCATTTTAAAATAGAGTAAATAAATATATTTTGACTCGATATTATTGTTTAGAAATGTCTCTCTTATTATCCATTCCTATAATTAAATTATATGTCTCTACATTCTTTATGATAAACTATAATAAAATCTAAGACTTAATCACTTTTTTCATATCCTTATTGTTATGTAAAAACAATATTGCCATCAACATATAAATTAATAACAATAAGAATATCATTGTCCTACTTAAACTAAACATAAAAGTCTAACTTAACTCTTAAAATAGCACCTATAACAATAAGAATATCATTGTCCTTGAAATATTCCAAGCCAAATTTTTTCAATTTCCAATTACAAATGAGCAATGCAACACACAACCGTTAGGGTTAGCACTTAAACCAAAATGATGCTGAAAGCAACTCTACCCAGAATGTACACCAAGATCCCAATGTGGGCAAGGTGTGAGCATTGGTCAGAGGATCTTAAAGGAATGCCGATACAAAGAACTCTAACCAAGAATGCGTTGGAGAACGACGAGCATGTGGTCAGAGGATCCCTACCAACTAATAAGCTGAAATAACTCGACGTCAAGAATGTGCTTTCCAATCCGAGATGGAATGGGAGCTACCATATGACAGAGATGCTAATAATTACAATGCAATTAAGGAAAATAAGCGAGAATGTTGAAAGTAAACTTGACACCCAAAATGTGCTTTCTAACCCGAAGTGGGAAAGGAGCTACCATAGGGCGGAGATGTAAGATATTACAAGGCAATTCAGAATGTAAAGTAATCATTCAAAACATGATAAGCAAGTTTAGAGAACTGCTGACAGTACTATTGTTCAGCTTACAATAAGCAATAGAATGTCTGCAAGATCAAGGAATTAGAGCTCTTCAAATTGTTGCAATAACAAAGATGTTTTCCATAAGGCCTTTAAAACTTCTTGATTTTAATCCAAGAAGAAATATGCAGATTTCTCAAATCTAATCTGATAGACCAACAACATGAATATCATAACCAGCAACATAGATCCCTAGCAATATGCTCATAACTCTCTCATTTCTCACCCAAATGATCTCAAATCTGATGCAATAGACCCTCAAAATGATGGCGCCTAACTTGGTAATAAGAAATGGCATCTAAAAGTGGTTATTAATTATTGACACGAATCCCAATGCACTCTAGAAAGTACGGCCTTCAAGGAATGACGAATTTACATTATAAAATCATAAACTTCATATTAAAATCTGCAAATATTCATGAAGGGGCGCCTCTAATAGGGAAACACAATGAGACAATACCCAGAATGAGAATGTTTAAGATTTGAGACTTGTGAGCAGAAATATACATTCAGCAGTCATGACCAGCAACTCTGGAATTGACAGGAAATGATAAAACTCAACTACGAAGGATAGGAAACCAACTATAACTGAAAGACAAATCAATAACACTCAAACCTCTCAACTAGTTGATGTCTTTCAAGCAAGAAGAAGAGCCAAGCTAGGAGGCCTTCATTCCTCGAAGCAATCCCAAAGCCAATCCGGCAGCATAACATTCATGTAGACAAAAGATCATTCAAAGAGAACCAATGGCTTCCTTTTATAATTTCCAATTGACCTGTCTCGAAACCCTAATCTTCTTTTTTGAATCAAACCCTAATTCTCCAATAGGTGGCGTCCCACTTTCCCAAGCACAACTTTGACTTTTAAAATCACTTTATTTCTTCCTTGAAGTTGGCGTCCAATTTATGCTTGAATTAAACTTCTTTATAAGAAATATAATTAATTTCCTTCAATGAAGCGCCACCCAAAAATAACATCTTTTAAAAACAACTTAAAGTGAAGTTGTTAGGCCAAGGGGGTTAATGTTAAAATATAACATTAAAACATGACTTAATTGAAATAATTCGACTTATCTCTCCAATTGTGCCCCAAAGCCAAAAATGAGTAAGCCAACTGATCAGTCTGAAGTAGAAAGCCAACCGTGCTGAAACCAACAGGACCACTGCCAGAAATAGAATTTACTAAAAATAGTAAATTCCAGAAAGTGCTCGGAATGCCAAGAAAAACATACCACTATGAAGCTCTCTGAAAACCCAGAAAGAATCCGCCATTAAAACAACCAACCTCGAGCAAAAGCATCCTCCAAAACGTGAAACCCTAATTTTGCCACTGACTAGCCGACAACACACTGGGAATAGGCTATCAATCACTGAAAAGTGAAGTGCTAAAAACGGGGACATTACAGTCCTCCTCTACATATATTTTGAAAATAATTATATTGACATCCATTTAATCAACATTCAATTCATTTGAAATAGCACCAATAACAATAATATAATAAATATCACCTCTAATATAAACAAGGGGTCTATTAAAGGTTGTTGTACTAGCTTTGGCCTTAGCCTCAACTCCCACTAGAAATTTATGGATGATACCATGATCCTTGGTGTAACTACCTCATGGAAGCAAAAGGATAGAAAATATTCCTCACTTAGTATGTGGTTGTCTTTGAACAAAAAATAATTTTGGACAAAAGTGGAATTTTATTCTTCAAAACCAAGCCTGCCCTATAAAAAAAATTGTCAACATTATTGAATGCAACATAACTAAGTCCCCTACTACCTAATTTTGTATGCCATTTTCCTTGGGAAGAATTGACAACTCTTGGAATAGCCTCATAGAAATAATTTAGAAATAATTTGTTGCTTGGAATTTTTTTTCTCATCCATGCTATTAAATTCCAATCAATCAAGTCCTCTCTTCAAAGTATGAATGTGTTCCTCCTTTCTCTTTTTAGAATTCATTAGTTTGTGGATAAAAAAAATGAAAAAAAATTAAAGATAATTCCTATGAACAAACTAAAAATAAATAAAGTTTATCTTTGGTTACTTGGGATAAGGTTTTCCTTCCCAAGCATCTTAGAGGTTTGGAAATCCAAAAAAAATAAGACAAAAAAATTCATGTTAGCCAAAATGGGATGGAGACTCATAAGGAACATGAACAATTGGGGCAATATGGGGGACAAGATACTCATCTCTTTCATCCTTCCCTCACCTTCTAGTTGGCTTTGCTAGCTAGAATAACATTGTTAAGCATCATCAACTAGCAAGGGTTCTAAATGGTTGGTGGGTGTGTAGATAGTCATATTTTGGGAAGATCCATGGATCATTGAGGTTCCACTTGGTATTTCATAACCTTGTGCAAGGATTAAGGAGAAACTAAGTAGAATATTTGGAAGCAATATCAAGAAATATTGACAAAAGAATGGAAGGTCTAAATTTTGGAAAAAAAATGGAAGTCTGCAAGGTATACATGATAATGAAGATATTATGGATTTGAATGCTCAAATAAAAAACATTATTTTTATCTATTTTCGTATCAATAGGATGAATTATTTGGATCACTAATCCTCTTGGTATGTATTTTGTCACTTGGCTAGCCATAAGTTGTTAGTCAAAAATTAAAATCTTGACTTTAATAATGACCTAATATGGATTCACAATATTATTCCCAAAATTAACTTATTTTGTTGGGCAACATGTTATGGAAAAATTATCACCATAGATAATCTAAAAATCAAATGTTTAGCTTTGGTCAACATATGCACCCTATGTAAAAATAAGCAAGACTCCATTAACCACCTATTTTGAGTGCCCTAATGCTTGGAATATCAAGAATTCTATTATGGAGAAGTTCATCATT
>VDFB02047230.1:26931564-27062476 GCA_007258455.2 Sequoia sempervirens | reverse complement strand
AAACACTATCACTCAGCTACCAAAATAGTAAGGTTTCCAAACTGAACAATATTGGTAGAAGTAACTAGAGCAATCGTCATTGAGTGTTTTGAATTAAACAAGTAGGCTTTGACCAAGATAAACCTATAGAAAAGTGAGGAGGATTATGATAGGTTAAGAAGGACTTATAGAAGTGATGAGCTACCTCTATATATGAAAAGAGGCATTGGTAATAGAACAATCCCCATCTCTACTACCACTAATAAACCATTTACTATGACATATTTTTCAATATTACTTTGTGAATACATATTTTTCTCTTTTCCAAGTGTTGGGGATGGATGCTCAAGATAAAATGTCAATAGGCCTAATGATGATGGCCATGATAATTCAAAACCATGAAACTAATATTGAATATGATTTTGCTTCATACCTTGAGAGGGCGTTGGATGATGAATTCTCCCAAGTTATAGAGGATAGAGCACCGATTACATTCAAACACTATTCCCTACTATGTAATTTGATATTGTACCAAAATAGTGACCATTGGACTAAACAAATGGACTTGGCTAGAGTAGATGAGCAAGGGAATCCCACATCTGTCCATAAATGGTGCTATATTTGGGATAGTCGGTGCAAGAATTCAAGCTTTGTTGTATTCTATGAAGACTTTGTACACATAATTCTTGGAGTTTTTGGTTATGCAATAACAAGATTTCCAACTAATTGTTTCAGCTATTGAGGCCTTTTGCTTTAAGACCAAAGCAGGGTCATACACATAATTTTGGAGATTGGTTCTTCCTCTTAGAAGTTACAATAATTAGTGTATGGATGCCCTATTACTCCACACATATTGCCAAACTTTGTGCCCCTTAGATTAGCATTTGTTGAATTTATGTGGCAAATGATGTGGATGGAGAAAGATGTAATGCACAAACAAAAGAAAGGTACTTTCCTGCCAAACCAAACCAAGTGTGAAGATTGGATTGTGAGCTCGAACACACTGGAGGAGTTACAATATTATTTGAAGACAAGATATGCATTGAATTATGGAAAAGGAAGATCCTTTGACCTTGAAAATCATATGAACAACATAAGGCACAATATTCTTACCAAAATGACAGTGGCACACCAAGTGGATTATGAATAAGATGTCATAAGGAATTGCATTACTTATAATGATGTGTTTAGTAGAATGAAAAAATGGGAATATATGAAGAAGCTTTAAGAAAGGAATAAGTAGGTACAAGGATTTCCTGGGATACTTTGTTGAAGAAAAGGACCTCATCAAGAGGATAGATTTTATAATGGGTAAATTTGAAGACATGTACAGTAAGAGGGAAACATATCTTCAAGAACATGATAGTGGTGCAACTGTAGAGCATACCCCAGGTTAAACCTTTGAACCTCTCATGGAGCAGTTATCTCCGAAAAGAAAAAAGACAAAAAATATTGAACAGTTAGTACCATATGAGGAGAGTGAAGGGGTGGGTGATACTAAAGAAGTGGCTACAATGCTACAATCACTAAAAGGTGACATTGAGGTTGATCAACCCATCCATGAGATCAGTTCCCATAAACATGAGGAAAGGATGGGTGATGTAGAAAAAAAAGTATAGAGGTACATGAAGATGAAAGGGAAATTACAGCTAGGAGATTCATAGAAGGTGATGAATTCATTAAGACTCCTAACTTTAGGGATTTATGGATAAAGATGATGATAAAATATTTTGAAGAGAGGATGGAATCAGTTGAAGCAGGAACTGAAGAATTAGAGAAAATAAAAATTGTAGCACAAAATTTCTAGGAATTAAGAGTTGACAACATTGGCATTAGCCCTGAGAAGGCTAGAGAAATGGTCTTGAGGAGCAATATGCTCATCATCCTTGGCTTGGAATTAAAGAAAATGTTTTTCTTGATCAAGTGCAGGCTCAAGAAGATCCAATGCTAGTTGCAGAATTTGAATTTGATCAAGGAGTGAGTGGAACTGGGTATAACCCAAAGATTGAAACCCTGGCCATATGGATCAAACAAAAAAATACATAGAAGCCAAAATTATTGGATGTAATTCAACGGATGAAAGGGAAAGTGATGGTAAGGACAATAGAAGATACCACCCCTTTGGAGGCAGCCATAATGACCATGCATTTTTCCATGCTCACATAAGCAACTGTTAGGGGATTAAAAGACAGGTTGAAGGAGTATGAAAGGAAACAAAGGCTCCTAAATGATGAAGTTAACAAAACTTTTCATGAAGAATGTTAAATTGAAAGAAAAATTAAAGGGAGTAGGACCCTCATAAAGCAAGGAGATGGTGTTATACAGGCCTCCTATTAGTCCAATGGATATTGTGAAGAACATTTCTATAGAATAGGTGAAAAATCTAGAGAAGGAAGTGGATGATGTAAAGAAGGCCAACAATCAAACCCAGGATGAAGTAAAAAGGTGAATTTGTGAAGTTATGGAAAACATTCTTGAGCACAGGATAAAATCAATTATGGATAAACTATAGAATTTGCATGATAGTTATAAAACACTTCAACATGCAATTGATCAAATAATTTAACACATATGCTTGTATTAGATCCTTTGTTCAAAAGGTGGTAGCTCATTCACCACACTTTGGATAAGTTTTGCAAAGTTCTACAAAGAAGTCTTGATGCTCCCACAACATTAAATCCAACTGAACAAACTGTGAAGATGATTATTAATGAATTTTAGTATATACAAGGGGAGGATAAAAAAGATTGTAACGCAAATGGATTTATTCCATACCTTAAGACAGTGGTATATACTTGAAATCATGAGAGATATTGACCAGTTGAAGGACTTGGATAAGTGGAAGAAAGAATTCAATTAGGTTATTCATAAGTGTGTAACTCATATACAGAGGATGATGATACCAGTCTTCACAGGCTAAATCAGATCATGGATAGGTTAATTGTTCTTGATGCTGGATACGTAAAGTTTTTAAATGATACAAAGGAATTACTAGATAGTCGATGGAAAACTGATCTTGCAAACATGTCAAAAATATAGAAATATATGTGGCCATCATATTTTATGGTGTATCAGTGGGAGGAAAAGTATTTGGTTTCGAAAGAATAGGACACTGAGGTGAGAGAATTTGGACATTCATCATGGAGAGGAAGAATTTTTTAGGTCAATGATCATGGATCTTCAGGGAAAACTTTAGTGGCGAATTCTAGAAATCAGCCAAGTCAAAATTGGTGAATTATTTGCACCCAACAGGGTGTCCAAATCACTTGGATTTTACGAACTATCATTCCAATGCATGTCCATTCGCCAACAATTTTTTTATGAGGCATATTTAAGCAATAAATTTGCCATAAAAAACTATGTATTTCAAATGGACTGACTAATATTTTCACCTAGAATCCCAGAAGCATGTAATAAAGCACCTACATATTCACCAATACTATTAAAACAACATTATATCAGGACCCATTTCGCCAATTAAAATTTACAAAAAGTTTTTTGTGAAGACCCATTTCACCAATTAAAATTTATAAATAGTTGCTTATGAGGACCTATTTCGCCAATGACATTAAAAAATAACTACATTTGAGGACACATTTCGCCTTGAAAATTACAACGTATCGTTGTCTAACACGTGGGATTCACCAAATTTTTAGTATACCATTTAAAAATCCCACGGAATTCACCAAATATGGATTGATATAAATACAATCAAAAGTGTCATTTATTCTTACACATTTTTTTTCAATTATGAGGTTCTACTTCTCAATTCAGAAGTCAATGAAATCCAAAAAATTTAGACTTAAAGGTGAGTGGTCATTTCTTCATAGTGTTATAATAACAAGTTTTCTTTATCTCTTTTCCATTCTTGCTTCAGTCTTAAAGATGATATTGAGTAGGGAATGGGATCTATATTTTTTATCCTTCTTAAACAAGAAGACATTTTTTCCAATTTCTATTCGAAGTGAGAGATTAATATGTCATGCAACTCGAGCAACAAGGGTAAGGCTCCTGTCCCTCCTCAGGTGGTGAAGAGGCTCTTTCCACTCCTTAGACTCCTATCGTTCCTCAGGGTGGTGGAGAGACTCCTTCTACTCCTAAGGGTGGTGAAGAGACTCATTCCACTCCTCAGGGTGGTGAAGAGATTGGGAGGCAATCAAAATTCCAAAAAATTATACGTACCATACAGTCTTACTTTGGAATTTCCAAAGCTTCTGATCCATCAGGTCAAGATGGAGCTACATCATCAACTCTTCCACCAAAAATTGGTAGCATTCATAATACCTCACCACCACCAGAAGGTCAAGTTGAGATTGTCATTGAGTTAAATCGAAATGTATCAAATGAGGATGGAAATACCGCAAAATATGTTCCAAGGGATACCCTGGTTAGCTAAAATGAGATAATTGACTTGGATGAGGATGATGATGTTGGTAGCAAGAAAAGAAGCAAATCAAAAATGGGGTGCGAGTGCGAAATGACAACGAATTTCCAACTTGGTTGGTTGTCAAATTACCCATTCATTGTACCAGTGGGGATTGAAAATGCAAACAATATTGAAAAGGAAAAATTGGCCAAATGTACGATTTGTAGTTGGAAATGTTGAAGAACCAAGACGTTGCAACTAAAGATTGACACTATAGAAAAGCATATCGGTAAAGTTTATGAAAAACAAATCATAGATGGAAAGGAACAATCAGTCGTACAATGGAAATCAAAGAAAGAATGTCTTCATGTTAGGTATGTCACAAATTATGAAGAGCATGAAAAAAGAATGTCAAACATTGTTGCATGTAAAGGTACACTTGAGCCTCAATTTGGAAAAGCAATGGAAGCAACAAATATCTCAAAAACTGTTCAGATGAGTGTTGTTTTTCATATTTTTTCTAGAAGGAATCCTATGATAGACTACCCAGAATATTTTGGTTTATTATATTTTTTGAAGGTTCCTCACTGTAAACAAATGAGTTTGGCACCCTAATGCTCTCTAACTCTTCTAGGGTTTTTCACCTAAAAGGAGAGAGCTGGGCCAAAATGCTAATGTCTACACTCAAGATTAATGCAATGAGGGATGAAATGTTTCTAAATGTAATGTCATAAGTGCAATAAACTGAAAAAGAAAGATGAATATTAATGTAAAATCTTAGAAAATGTAAAGTGCTGGAAAACATAGTGTGATATGTAGACATGAACTAAATGACCTAGAAATGCAAATAAAACCAAATAGAAAGTTGTAAGACAAAAGGTGTGCACCTAGAAGTGTGTTACAGACTTGACTTGCAACTCTAAAATTCTGGAAATTCTAATTTTTAAGCCTGATGGGACATTTATGCCAGGTGGGGCGGCTTAGTCCACTTTAAAAAAAAATCTACAAAATTGCATTGGAGCCTGTTTCGACCAAATGGGTATCCAAATCTATAAATAATTCCAAAAATAGGTTCAGTGGGACTAAACCACCACTAGTAGTGACTTAGTCCACTTCTGAATTTCTAAAAATTTGGAAGTAGAAAAGGAATCCCTAGGTCTGCACTCTGGTTTCCCATAGGTGTCCACTTCTGAAACTCTGATTTTCAGACCTGAAAGTGACTTTTTATTGATACTTTAACTTGGTCAACAAGGAGATTTCTTCAATGAGTCTTCAGCCTAATCTTCAATGATCTTCAAATGTTTAAAGTTCCTAAATCTACAAACACACAAGACAAGAGAGAGAAATGTGGAATATTAGGGCATGGGGGTTTTCCTTGGTCAAACCCCTTTTTAGGTAATTAAACCAAATGAAGAAATAATGTAATGAAGCATGCAACAATGGAGTTAGTATCTTTCCATGATTATTGATCTTGAATTTCTGTAGCAATAGTTGAATAATTTGCCCTTGAATGCCTTAGGAAGCTATCTTGATGATTTGGAATGACAAAACCCTAGCTTGCCTGAGAGGAATAATGAAGATGAATGATGAAAGGAAGAGGGGTGAATGAATTAGGTTAAATGAGAGGGAAAACTCTATATTTATACACAATTATGCATTAATTCTTGAAAATACCTCATCACAGGCTGACCTTAGGTCTTAAGGAATAAAAACCTGAAAAAAAATTAAATTAATTTTGATTTTTGTGCCACGTGGGAGTAAGTCACCCAAGGTGGTGACTTAGTCCACTTGGGAAATTTTGAGTGGATGTTGGAGATTAAGATGTATTAAATGTTGTTTATCGGGTTCTTCTTCAACAAGACACTTAATGATGGCTTGCAAGTGCATAATGGATCCATTTAAAGCATAAGAAAGGTGTAAATATTGATGACAAGCCTCAGAAAGTGTTAAATTTTGTTACAAGACTTTACAAAACTTTTAAATAGGTCTTGGTAACGTTATTTAGGTGAATTATATCATTATGGTCCTAGAAAAGTGTGAAGATGTGTTACAACACCTTATAACACTCTTGCAAGACATCAATAAATGCATTTTATTCAATTTGCAAGGGCCCAAGACCTAATGTGGATGTGTAAAAAACCTCACAACACAAAATCAAGTCCTCATTAAGTCCAATTTATCATCAATTATTCCCATATCAAGCAAAGTATACACTTTTTGGTGACACATTAAGCCCCCATTTTATTGAGAGGATGAATTTGCTTCAAACTCATGCTAAAGTAGCCATTCAAGAGGAGTCCAATCGTACCAATGCAGATGACAAAGAATGAAAAATATCAAAGGAGGTTGCGCAAGCCCCTAGGATCCAAGGATCTAAGATCCTAAGTCAAACCAACATAAGCACAAAAGTACATGCACATGCAAGGTGTATAATATGCAGCAAGACAAGATACGTGATCATATGATGGAAAGAACTAGAAGGAAATGAAAATGGGGTGAATCAAGCTTCGAGCATTAGTCCAACATGTTGTGGATTATATCTAGGCTTGTTTGAAAAATAACATGCATACTCACTCTAGGGCGATGGAACTCATGGCTGTCCGCTAGGTGAGAAAGCCCGAAAGGTGAAAAACATACTCTTGGTTGGTATGCACTCACACATAGATAGGTGGCTTTAGGGAAAGCCATGCCACTGGTTGGGCTTCCCCCTCAACCAGACCAACCTTATACCTCTTGATAACTTTAATAAGGTGCCACAAAGGAAAATGATTTTTGAGCTCTATGAAGTAAACAAAACTTCGTATGCTTGACACTCATAGACATTGTAAATGCAAGGTAGTGTAAGGAATGTTCAAAGGGATTTTGCAAGGTCTCATCTTAGGGAACATTGTACTTAATGTCTCCAAGAGAGGATGTGCCAAAGGATTATCAGACTCTTGGAGGGAATCAAGCCTAATGACTCCATCAAGAAAAGGACACATCGCAAGAAGATAGAAATCACACAATGAAATGTAAGTGTTGATGTATTCCCCCACTTTAAAGAGGTTGTGAACACCAATACTATGAGAAATTGCTTTAAAGTAGAAGAAGAACATGAGAGCTTGCTAAGAAATCCCTATGCCAAGTCATATGTTTCTAATAAGCTACATCATGAAAAATGTATTATGTCACATGTGAGCCAACTTAAGGCATGTCATCCACATCCCAAGCTTGCTCTTATATGTTTATGAAAGGTTAATGACTAGCCAAAAGATGCAACAATAGGTGACAAATAGGGACAAGGCTACCTAACCCCTTGGCCCCACTTAGTGCAGCACAAAGGTGAGCCAAAATGATTAATGAGATGCATGGTAGAGTGAAAATCGGTATCAATTAGAGGAATTAGGTGCCCCAACATAAGGAAGAATACCAAACTCCTTAAAATTTTGGATTTTACCACTCAAAGCCTTACACTCATTAGTGGAATGACCATGAACTCTGTGATAGGTGCACAATGAAGTCTTGTAATAGAATTTCTTTCGAGTTCTTGGAGGAAGGGTGATCAAGTGATCTTGGAGGAGTCTTGACAATATACCCTCTTGATCAATGGGAAAAGGTGGTCCTATAGTTTGTGGAAAAGATATATCTTGCTTAGTATTAGTTGTCATACCTATGTAAGACTCTTTAGATTGTGAGATTGTGTTATCTCCTTTATAGGAAGATGTAAAATCTCATGAATTCAATTCATGATTGTTTTGCGAGATGAAATTGACACTAAGCGAAGAGTTCATTGTGTGTTTCATGTTTTGTAAAGGCTAAATTTCAAGACCACTAGTGTCTATTGTCGTAGAAGGATGTTTTGTAATAGTGTTGATGTTGAGTGAAGGCTTGGCGATTTCTATCAAAGGACAATAACCAAGACCATGTGTTGTTTGTTGTGTGATAGGATCTATAGGATTGCAGATACCTTGTTCGTGAGCACCACATCCTTTTCCACTATAGCCAAGTTGCTTCATAAGTTCATAACCTTTTTCCATAAAGCTTTGACATTGCTTTTGAATCAGGTGGTTGTTCGTCGTTGTGTTTGTCAAAGGTTGTTGTGTAATTGGTTGTGTTTTGGTCTAAAGTGGTCGAGGCGGATGCTTTCAAAGGATCATCCATGAGTGTTGGTGTGAAGTTCAAGGAACCCAAATCATCATCTAATAGCTTCATGGCTTGTTCAATATGTTGTTGTTTGTCTTGTTTTTGGATGGGTTCTACTTGCATAGTTGGTGTTAATGTGTTTAAATGATTCATGTTGTGTTTCTCAATGTTCAAACAACTATTGGGATTAGTATCAACTTCAAGGATGTGTACTTCGTTGTTGTGAATGTATTTCATTTTTCAATGAAGAGTTGAAGGCACTGCATTCATCTCATGAATCCATGGTCATCCTAAAAGAAGATAATATGAAAGATTATGAGGCATGACATGGATTGGTGTTTGCAATGTGGCCACTCTAACTGTAATAGGCAAAGTGATCACACCAAGGGGTTTCTTTTCTTCATTGTCAAAGCCTTTAATGGATAAATAATCGGGTTGAATTTGTGATCTATCCACACAAAGCCTATCCAAGAGGTTTACGCTACACACATTAAGGGCGGAGCCATTGTCAACAAGGGTTCGCTTTATCCTTATTTTTTTGTATTGAGATAGGATTATGAAATCTTCATTTATTTTTTGCACATCCAAAGGGGGGGGTTCACTTTGGTGGAAAACAGTGTCAACATTTAATCCTTGAATGATGGCTACTATGTCATTTGGTTGCACATTAGAAGGGATAGGAACTTGTTGTAAGGCCATTTGAGGCATAGTGTGATAGGTGGGTGAATTTTGAAGTAAATCCCATAGAGATATATTTATGGGAGTGTTCTTAAGTTGTTCAATGATACCATACTCCCTTAATCAAGGAGGGGGAGGAAAATTAGGCAAAGGTAAGGAAGTCGGGGTTGGTTGTTGTGGGGACGGATTGTTTTTAGTGTAGTGTGTGTGAGCAACTGTATGATGACTTAGTTGCTACAACACATGATTCTGAGGTGGGTAGACGGTGTATTCTAGTTTGTGTTGAGTTGAAGGTTGATGTGACGGTGGGTAAAGGATGAGTTCAGGTTGGTTTTGAGTTTTTTGTTTGTGTGAAGGTGGGTAGAGAATTAGAGGGTTCTTAGGATGTCCCGCAAGGTATGTATGAGGTCTATTGATTGAGGGGGATCTAATGGAAACTTGTGCATTCATAACCTCTGTTGTCTTGGTTTGATGTATCTCTAATGAAGGGCAATCGAGAGTCACCTTTTTATCTAAGGAAGACACATTTCTATTGTTTTCATTTTCATGCACCATGATATTCTCCCTAGGAGGAGAGTTTTTAGGAGAACGAAAAACCAAATGTTCTTGACATTCAAAGGTTGGTTCTTCTAAAAGGACTTCATCACAAGTAGGAGAATGATCAATGGTGGAATGTTCTTGCTCAAGAAGGGTTTCGCTAGATAAAGTGGGATAATTAAGATCTTCATGACTGCCATTGATTGTGTTCTCTAATATCAAAGTATCTTCTTCGCAACTAGGAGAATAAAAAATGCTATTGTCATGATTACCTATGGTTGTGTTAGGTTGGTTATGAATGTCTTGTCCACTAAGAGAGGTAAAAGGAGAGAAACAACTAGGATTCTCAAAACTCTCATTAATCGATTCTTCTACTAAAATATCTTCATCTCCAAGAGTGATATTATGAGAAGAACAAGTATGATCGTTAGGAATGTCCAAAGTTGTATTCTCTTTCACAAAAAAACTCTCCTAGGGAGGGGATGGGAATATTTTCTTAACATGTCTAAATATGCAAGGTACTAACATTGTGTGAACAAAAATGAAAAGAACTTGTAACCATGTCATGCAATGTTTCAACAATATAAACAATTTATATGCAAGGATGCAAAACATTTTTATCCAATATATGCAAAGATTTAAGAATTCAAACAATGTATATGCAAGAATGAAAAGCACTTTGATCAAACTTATGCAAAGTTGTATGAATAGAAACATTGTATATGCAAAAGTGAAAAGTACTTTTATCCATGTTATGCAAAATTTCAAAAATGTAAGCATTTTCAGATCTAGTGATGTTTGTAATTGAAGTGATTTGAAAAATGACTACCCTAAATCGACGATTTTGAGTGAAATGCATAAAAAAAATGATCTCGAAACTTTCCAGACTTATAGTATATGATACTAGGAGGCTTAAGAAGCATAAAAATTAGGTTTCTAACGCTGTAATAGATAGTTAAAAATCTAGACTGGGACTAAGTCGCCCAGATTAGCGAATTAGTCCCAGTTAGAATTTTTTTCAAAATTTCCTAAAATTTTCAATGGATTTTGATGTTTTAGATGTGGTATGATGCATACTAAGAGGAAAATGAAAATTTATAGAAAATTTTAATGATTTTAGATGTAAAAAATGCAACCTAAATGTTCTTTTTTTGAATGCAAAACTTGAAACCTAACATGCAAATTCATGCAAATCCTAATGCAAAGTCAATGCGAGCTAGATCTATAATGAAGGACTCCAAATCATAAATGAAAAGTATTCAAAAGTTGGGTTCACCAAAATGTAAAAAAATGAGTTTGGCACCCTAATGCTCTCTAACTCTTCTAGGGTTTTTCACCTAAAAGGAGAGAGATGGGCCAAAAGTCTAATGTCTACACTCAATATTAATGTAATGAGGGATGAAATGTGTCTATATTTAATGTCATAAGTGCAATAAACTGAAAAAGAAAGATGATTATTAATGTAAAATCTTAGAAAATGTAAAGTGATGGAAAACACTGTGTGATATGTAGACATGAACTAAATGACCTAGGAATGCAAATAAAACCAAATAGAAAGTTGTAAGACAAAAGGTGTGCACCTGGAAGTGTGTTGCAAAATTTAAGCAACTCTAAAATTCGGGAAATTCTAATTTTTAAGCCCGATGGGAAATTTACGCCAAGTGGGGCAGCTTAGTCCACTTTCAAAATTTTTTTGCAAAACTGCACTGGAGCTCGTTTCGGCCAAACGGGTATCCAAATCTATAAAAATTTCCAAAAAATAGGTTCAGTGGGACTAAGCCACCACTAGTGGTGACTTAGTCCACTTTTGAATTTATGAAAATTCAGAATTAGAAATGGAAGCCCTAGGTCTGCACTCTAGTTTCCCATAGGTGTCTGCTCTTGAAACTCTAATTTTTGGGCCTGAAAGTGACTTTTTATTGATACTTTGACTTGGTCAACAAGGAGATGTCTTCAATGAGTCTTCAACCTAATCTTCAATGATCTTCAAACCCTTAACATTCCTAAATTTGCAAGCACACAAGACAAGAGAGAGAAATGTGGAATGTCAGGGCATGGGGGTTTGCCTCGGTTAAACCCCTTTTTTAGGTAATTAAACAAAATGAAGAAATAATGTAATGAAGCATGCAACAATGGATTTAGTATCTTTCCATGATGATTGATCTTGAATTTCTGCAACAATAGTTGAATAATCTACCCTTGAATGCCTTAGGAAGCTATATTGAGGATTTGGAATGACAAAACCCTATCTTGCTTGAGAGGAATAATGAAGATGAATGATGAAAGGAAGAGGGGTGAATGAATTAGGTTAAATGAGAGGGAAAAGACCTACATTTATAAACAATTATGCATTAATTCCTAAAAATACCTCATCACAGGTTGACCTTAGGTCTTAAGGAATAAAAACCTTTAAAATTTTTGAATTAATTTTGATTTTTGTGCCACATGGGAGTAAGTCACCCAAGGTGGTGACTTAGTCCACCTAGGAAATTTTGAGTGGATGTTGGAGATTAAGATGTATTAAATGTTGTTTATCGGGTTCTTCTTCAACAAGACACTTAATTAAGGCCTGTAAGTGCATAAAGGGGCCATTTAAAGCATAAAAAAGGTGTAAATATTGATGACAACCCTAGGAAAGTGTGAAAGTTTGTTACAAGCATTTACAACACTTTGAAATAGGTCTTGGTAAGGTTATTTAGGTGAATTATACCATTATTGTCCTAGAAAAGTGTGAAGATGTGTTACAACACCTTACAACACTCTTGCAAGACATCAATAAATGCATTTTATTCAATTTGCAAGGACCCAAGACCTAATGTGGATGTGTAAAACACCTCACAACACCAAATCAAGTCCTCATTAAGTCCAATTTATCATCAATTATTCCCATATCAAGCAAAGTATACAATTTTTGGCAACACACTCACTATCCCTTCTCACATTGGTTAGTAAATGTTAGATGTGAATGGGAAAATAGTCTTGCTGAAGTTGAAAAGGAAGATTTAAAGGAGAAAGTAAAAGAGTCAAATTTCATTGCATTATCTTTAGATGAAGTTATTGCGGCAGACAATACTTCTTAGGTATCTATGCATTTGTATACTATAGAAAGACATGTTCGCCAAGCTCATCTTCTTTGTGTTCATAAAATGAAGGACAAACCAACATCACAAAATATATTTAAACTAGTCAAGAAATTTTTGAAAGAAATTACAGGCATGGATGAGTTGACAATTGCCAAAAATTTGGTGTGTGTAAGAGTTGATGGAGCTACAATGATGCAAGGTCAAAGGATCGGTGTTTGCACAAAGTTACAAACTACTTGTGCACCATACATGCTTGGCATTCACTGCATGGCCCACACAATGAATTTAGCATTCAAAATTGTAAGCAAGTTTCCTATAGTTTTAAAATTTGAAAATCTAGTCCATGAGATCCACGGATACTTCTACCGAAGTCCCAAACGTTTCACAAAATTTCAAAATTTTGGTGAGGGAATAACACCAGGAAACAAGCTTCTCAAGGATGTCGATACCAGATGGATCTCCTTGCATGGACCAGCGCAATGAGTTCTTTCAGAATATCAATCCTTGATTGGAGTGATGTATGATCATCACAACACAATAGATAAAGCTCCTGACCTCTTACATAGGTTAAGTGATATAGAGACACTCTTGACTTTAGCTAGTCTTCTCCCCATGCTAGATGTGATGAGCAATATTTTGAAGAAATCCCAAGACAGGACTATGTATATTAATGAATAGCCCAATCTATGTAAACATACATTCTTGTCCCTCGATCATCTATATCTAGATCTAACACAAGATGGCCCAAATTATTTCATGTGGCAGAAAATTACTAATTTGAATAATCCTATAATTATTTATACTTTAATGTAAGTGGGAACTTATGTATCTGTGTACATGGATATTAGATACAAATGTACCATTGCAAGACAACCAAGTGCTCTAGTAGAGAAGTAGTTGTTAAGGAGGAATATTTTAACGACATTGATAAATCTATTAGTGGTAATTTGAAGGAAATTGAAAAATATCTTTCCTTAGAGATTTGTGAAAGATTCCCTTGACATGAAATACTTGAAGCCATGGGTATTGTGTATCCTCAATTTTGGGCAAAACAAGAGAACCCAAAATATTTTCATGATTAAGTAAAAATCTTGATTGAATAATTTTTGAAAATTGTAGCATACAATGAGCAGAAAATAGAAGGAATTTTAAATGAAGCTAAGCTTAGAAAACAATCTAGGATTTTCACAATAGCTATGAGGGACTAGTATAAATCCATAGGCATGGAGAAGGCCTTTTAACCAGGATCAATAAAAAAGCTTTAGACAAACTTAGGTTAGAGTGAAATAGTGCATGGTTCGATATCAAAATATTTCAAACTTGTTGATTTATGTCAAAAAATGATATTGGGATTGGTGGAGGATGAGAGATTTTTCAGTACATTGGGGTTTTTGAAATCAAAGTTAAGAAACAAACTAGACAAAAATTTGGAAAATTGCTTGAGGTTGAAAGGAATTGTGTATAATGTCTTTAATTTTCCTTTTGAAAGGGCACTCACAATTTGGAGGTCCACATGTGAAAGAAGAAGGACCAAGTTGTGCAACACTCCAATTCCAAACACTGATACTAGTGGCAGTGGTAGTGGTAGTGGGACTAGGACAGATGGCAATGACATTGATATAAATCACACAATGAATGTTGAATTTGATACATAGGCCGAAGAAAATGAACAACAGACTTGAAATAAAATTCAAGATGACTCTTTTACTTTATCTGAAGATGAACATCAGTTTGAGGACCCTGACTCCATTTTGGATATCGAAGAGAGTTAGCAGCTTTTAGGTATTTATAGTGCACTTCATGGATCAGTTTCCATTATTCCATACTGTAGTTGATGATATTTTATATTGTATTCAATGAAATTGTGAATCATTGCACTTCATGAATCATATTCCAAATTGTAGTTGATGATATTTTATGTTGTATTGCATGAAATTGTGATATTTTATATTTTATATTGTATTCCATGGTATTGAATTTGATATGTTATTCTGCATCATTTTTAAAGAACAACACTTATCACACTACTTATAAATTCCTATTGCATTGTCATTCACACAATCTTTGATAAATAACTAGAAGGAATATTATTAATCTATTCCTTGAACAAAAGCTAATAGTTCAACATCCATAACTTATAAGTTATAAGCTAACAGAAGCTAACAGTTCAACATAAATAACTTATAAAGGCATCCACATGACTTAAACAATAAAATCTTAAACTACCAAATCACCTAAATTTCATACCGATTTTTTGCTTATTTTACAAGGTGGAAACTACCTTTTATGATATGCAATGAATAGAAATTCAGGTTGCTTTTAACCATAAAGCAAAGAAAGGTGTATCTTTTAACCAAAAATATTTGAAAGGCATGCCAATATCGAACTATAAACTAAAGCACAAAGACTTGAATGACTTCATAACTAATAAATTTCTTTAACTAAACTCAACCATTTCCATAAGCATTCATTCAAAGATAAACATACGATAGCAATGCAATCTATTAAACACACAAAACACCAACATAGATAACCATTGGAAAGATATTCAAAATAAATAGAATAAATCCATACACCACAACACAAAGATTATGTCTGCATGAACTTCACCATATGAGTTTCTATATTGAAAGACAATTGTAAAACAAACTTGAAAGCATAAAAGAGTTTTTTCTCTAATGAGGAAAATAAATTTTTTTCCCAAAAGATCCTAACTACATTGGCCAAACCAATATTTAAAGCATAAACCAATTGTCTATGGTAATGGTTTCTTGAAGACAACCGCACCCAAAAATTAAAATAGTCTTCAACTTAAAAGAACTAAAATTAAAGAAAGTATCATGAAATGCTAAAAATAACTATGCATCACTTTTCCACCTCATCTTCATATTCATCTTCCACAACTTCAACTGCTTCATGTCCTTGCACCTTTTCCTGTGCCCTCATCCTAGACCTATAATCTCGATATCTGGTGACAATTGTAAATATGTCCTTGCTCCTTGGTGTTGTAGTAATATGTAACCTGGTTCTCCATTTGCCCAAAGTAATTTCAGACTTAACCAACATCTCAAAGCTTTTCTCTTCTCTAGATTTATAAGACTTTAGGTGGATGTGCATTGCACTGAGTTTCAAGAAGGACTCCCATGTCACTATAGTAGGATCAACTATTTCTTTATTGAATATCTCTCTAAACTTCAGAGAGATCTCTTTTATATCTAGAATACTTTCATCAAACTCATCAGTAATTTCCACTCCCAAAATATGACAATCTTCTTTAATTTCCCCCAACATTTCAAAATATTGATCAAGTGTTTTATTAATTTCCTTCACCAGATTATCATATATATTCAATTTCCATTCCAATGAATTGGACCAGGAAGGGTCTAGCTCCTTAGGATTATTCACAATTTTCTCACCAATTAATATCTTCCAATCCATATACATCAATTCTTTCATTTCCTGAGAGAGCACATAGAGACTAGTTTGATCTTTTCTAACCTACTGAAGTTTTGTTACTAATTCCTTCCTCTTGTTAATAACTCGAGTGTAAAAGAGCACAAATTTATTTAGAAAGAAGATAGCCTCTTGAGATATTTTATTGATCCCCTCACAAGCAACTCTAGAATAGCTAAGATTCTTTTTAATTTGTTGCATGGTGAGTACATCGATGCCCTCTAGCTCTACCTGAGAACTTGAGGCTTCATCAAATGTAGGAGGAGTGGCCATGGAAGAAATAAATTTACCCAATGCAAGGACTTGAGATTGTAGTTTTATATTTTCCTTCCTCTATTCTTTCACTCTTTTAATCACCTTCCAGTGTTGGAGGCCCCATATCAACATGTGTGACTTTGTAGTTCGCCTTTGTTATTTCATCTTCATTCAAATCCTTCATAGGGTCAACAATTTCTAACATTTTATGTCTAGAAGTAGCATCAGTCACCATCCTTGACATCCTCCTGGATTTCTTAGGTTTTGAAGAGCTTTGAAGTAGCTTTGCAACTGTATCCACTCCAACTGGCATTGTAGGAATATGCTTTCTCTTCTTCTCCACTACTTTTTTCAGCCATCCTGAGGAGGCTACTACTAGGCCAGAATCTTCATTTCCACTAATAGTTTCTTTAGGAGCATTAGGAGTGATAGGTGTATTATCAACTAGAGGCTGAGAAGAGGGAAATTCAAATAGAGGAGTAAAGATATTATCTTCAATGATTTGTTTAAAGATAGCTTTAGAATCTACAACCACAAGTTTTTCTTGATTAGTCTTCTTCTTAGGGGTAGGAGAAAGCACACTGTCTTGTTCATAGATGGTCTTCAACTTGTGGAGAAAGCTTTGAAGAGATTTGAGTACATTGACTAAATAATTGGCATGGTACACATCACCTTCCAGTGTTGGAGGCCCCATGTCAACATGTGTGACTTTGTAGTCTGCCTTCATTATTTCATCTTCATTCAAATCCTTCATAGGCTCGGAAATTTCTAACATTTATTTCCAGAAGTAGCATTAGTCACCATCCTTGACATCCTCCTAGCTTTCTTAGGTTTTGAAGAGCTTTGAAGTAACTTTGCAACTGTATCCAGTCCAATTGTCATTGTAGGAATATGCTTTCTCTTCTTCTCCATTACTTTTTTCAGCCATCCTGGGGAGGCTATTACCAGACCAAAATCTTCATTTCCACTAATAGTTTCTTTAGGATCATTAGGAGTGATAGGTGGATTATCAACCAGAGGTGGAGAAGAGGGAAATTCAGATAGAGGAGGAAAGATATTATCTTCAACGATCTGTTTAAAGAGGGATTCAGAATTTGTAGCCAAAAGTTTTTCTTGATTGGTCTTCTTCTTAGGGGTAGGAGAAAGCACACTATCTTGTTCATAGATGGTCTTCAACTTGATTGTTTCTTCTAGCCTATCACCATCATCTCCTGACTGATAATTTTCACTAGAGGACCTACCAGAGGGTTTCCCTGATGATACACTTGCACCAGATGCTTGCGTAGACTCCTTCATTCTTTTGTGATTACTTAGGCTCCTGAACAGGACCAGTAACTTGCCGCCATTTCCCATCCAACCAGTCCTAGGTTCTTTTAAGCACTAGGGAAGCACACACCCTCATATCTAAAATTTCACTTTGGTTCCAATCAACCCTAGGGTGGGATTTATCAGACAATTTTTCATATCCAAGATCTATGATTGTTGAATCCCCAGCTACATTTTCAGGAATCTAAAATGGTAGACCGAAAGCCTGTATTTGGTTTAGTGTTAGCCTCATATAATCTCTTCTCAAAAAAAAATCACATCAACACAATCTTCCCATAAATCTTCAATAGATGGTTGATGTCGATATAAGCTCCCTCCATAGAGATTCTGCTTCACAAAATTCGTACTATCAAAATTAGCTCTCATAGACAGATACTGGAGGTTATATTACTTGAGAACTCCTTCAACTCCCCTGACCACCTGGTTTGTTTTGTAGATAAAATAAGGGGTCTTCAATGGGAAGGCATACCCTTGTTTCCCCATGCTCATATACTTAATATTAACCATGGCCATTTTTTGAAAAACTTCTAGAAATATCAATAAATCTTCAGGATACCGAGGTAATTTCAATGGGGCTTTCTCAAAACCCCTATTCTCAGATAAAACAACTTATCAAATTAGATATAAAAACTCCCAAAATTTGATACAAGAGAAATCGATTTAGGGGATAGGCACATTTCTAGATTTCCTTCTAGATTCCTCATGGTCTCCATTAAAAATGCATCATTAACACGACAAAAATGAACCATTCAAAACTGTTTAGTGAACTGAGGAAAGCATTTATACACAGGAATATCATAAGTTGGGGTTCCTTGCAGCTCCAACCCAGACCAAAAGGATCTCTGACTAGCTACAATGTACGTTAGGCAAGAACACATATAGAAAATAGCAGTCTTATGGAAATTAATTAATTGCTCATTTAAATGGAAGCAAATAACTTCAACCCAGTCAATGAAAATATTCTCATCACAAATTATCAAGATAAACTGGCACACCCAATTCTCAAATAACTCAACTCGAGCATTCCCAACAACATGGTGCAATAAAGCAATAGCATCTACAATTTCTTCCGTAAAATGTACTCTTTTGAGTTTAGTTGGAAATTGTGACTTACCTTTCCTTTCAAAATTCAACCAAGTTTTGGCCATGGATCTCTTACACTAGTCTTCATTTGCTTTTAAAAATTCACTTGCCACTATGTCAGACATGTCTTTTATAGGTTCCCTTTATGGAATCCTCAACACGTGGGAAATAGCTTCAGGAGAAATTTATGCAATTATAGTCATGTCTGCGGCTTTAATTTCTTGTGTCTCTAGTATGTACCTCCTCGCACATGTACTTATCAGGTCCACACTCAACACAACTTTTGGGAACCCTCTAGCATGAGCTCGCGCACTTTCTAATAGTTTTATAGCCATATCAAAATTCTCCTCACTCTCCAAGCGTGCCCAAAACTCTTCTAACTTAAAAGGTCCACAAACATCTAAAAGACTTGCAACTCAGTTACTCAACAAAGTGAACCAAGTCGAGGAATTGAGAAGTTATGAAAATTTAAAACTATGCGACAAGGTTATAAAACTCAGAGGACTAGCGACTAAGCTTGTTATTCTCCCTTATTTTGAGTCTATCATCTCTCCAGCTGTAACATTTTACATGAATTATTAATGAAATCTGATTAATGATCTTTCATTAATCGTCTTTTTCATTATGTATTGATGTATGTTTTAATTTTGGCTTTGGTTTAATGAACCAGTTAAATTACCTTTATTAAAGCATGAATTCATATAAATGTTTAGTGGATCTACTAAGTATTCATGGAGATTGAGTATTTATGTGTGAATTGTAATGCAATTTCACTAAGATTATGGATGCCTGGAATTAAAATCATCTTATAGTTCATATTTTCATTGTGTTAAAAGTAACACTTGAACATGTACTTAGCGATTCATCACTCAACTCAATTCTTATTAGCTTAATAACATATTAACAATAGTATTAGTAGCATATACAACAATGATCATCAACAATTGTTTAAGGTGTATCTAGTAGTTGAAACCACTACCAAACTTTTTCTTCAAATGATATAATAAATAATACAAATAATTGAACATTAACACATTACTGAAGTCTGAATTTGAGCTTTTAAATTGATTATAACATGAAGGAATACATAGAGGCATTGGAAATGCAAAATCTTTCTCAAAGACAACTCTGCACAAAGCTAAGTAGGAACTTGGAAACTCATATTATCAAAAATAAAATCATTGCATCACCTTTTCTAACAACTTCCACTCTTAAGGTGGTAGAATTATCATTTATTCTAGCTATTTTTGTTTGACTTGAAGATTTGTTAACAATTCATGATTCAAATTAGAACCTGTCATGGATTCTTCAGTCAATTTTGCATTCAGGGTTAGCAATGGTTTGATGGAATCCAAATAGTTCACCACATCTGGGTTTTGAGGAAACTAGTCCAAATCAATCTTCCTTGCATCCTCCATCTTTTTGAAATAATTCTTTCCAACAAATCACTCATTTGTGTCAAAAGCCTCTAGCAAACCAAGCTCTGTGAAGTTCCTTATCTTTTCATCCACCTTCTTCATCTTGTCTACAACCAAATGCAAATATTCCTTTGTTTCACGCATTCTCAAACACTTTTCAATGACAGATGACAACAACATTGATGTAGCAAGCCGATTAGTAATCCCTTTTTATTTCAAAACATTGTCATTGGCTTTGTAGACTGTTTGTTGAATTCGATTTGCTAATTTCTCTAATGCCAACACATTTTTGTTGTCCATTAAATATTTGTTGAGCTTCTTATGATGTTTTCTGATAGCATCAATCAATTGAAACATGTCACACAAATGATCAATCCTCTCACTATTTCATCCCAAATATTTTGTTTCATATGCCTCATTGTTTCTCTGCAAAATGAAGATAACTTATTTTGACAAGACTTAATTTCTTTTTTTGCTTCCATCAGCTCTGCCTCCAATCTTTCATTTCTTTTTCTCTCCTTCTCATATTTTTTTTCACACTGTGCATTTCCATTCACAATGCTTAGTCTTAATTTTTTTGAAGTGTATTTTTCCTCATCATATTTCTTGTTGCTCTCATCTAGCCTTTGCTTCAGTTCATTCATTGCAATCTCATTTTTCTTATTCTCTTTGCTTGTTGATGTAGAGACAAAAAAATTTAGTCTTTTTTCTAATTCATTTCTCTTGTTATCTGTTGCTTTCCTCTTTGCTTTCTCATTTGCTAGGTCTGCCTGTAACTTTTCAATTTGAGTCTGCAACCTTTTTTTCTCTCCATCTTTCTGTAGCAATGATGTGTACACCAATTCATTGTTCTTCTTTGATACATTAATTTTGTCAGTATTTACGAGTCTAGAAAAATCCGATTGAATATTATTCAGCTGGAATTCAGATGGAGCCATCTAATTTGTTGGTTTATTTTTAACTGTGGGAACAAGAATTGTGCACTCCACGATTTCTTTATTTGTGTCAAATGTGGGTAATACCATGGTTGTTGCAGGCTTTGAAGTTACAATAGACGCACTCTCCATTAGTTGCTTCTTTTCTTTTTTATTCAATTCTGATTTCTTTTTAAACTCTTCAATGTAATCAAAACCTAGGGACGTAGGAACAATGGAATGCTTGAATGGCAAAGGAATAAGAGTACTTGTCATTGCTAATGATGTTGTAGCCAAACTAATTGGAAGTGGGGAAGTGCCTAGAAATAACTCCTTTGTGGTGGATTCACTGGTAGTGTGACTTGGACCTGTCAAAATCCTTTGCCTCTTCTACATGCCTTGATCACCTAGTGTTTCTATGATATATTGTGTTGTTGTCCTCTTGTGTGTAATTCGTTGTTGTAGCACATGTTGACCACTACTAGTACTACTACCCATACCATTTCCACCAGAGGCAGTTTCAGTTGCACTAAGCTCTCGACCATGGGCATGCCCTAGTTGTGATTGTGTTTGACCATGAGGATGAGGATTTGAAGCTCTAACAAATTGACCTGTATGCCTTAGGTCTACTTTTTCACCTCCAACCCCAAGGCCAAATTTATCAATTGGTTTTCTATGCTCGACATCTATTACCGTCCAAGGGCCTTGTCTTTCAGACCAAAAAGGACCACCTTCATAACCCTTTTTTCAGCTATGGCTTCTCTTGTAGTATATGCTTCTTTTGTGGCCTCACTTAAACCAAGTTTGAAATTGACATGGCTTTATTCTTCCCAATCATCATTAGATTCATCATCACTTTCTTTATCTTCTTGTTCATCCAGATGCTCTATATTCCATAATTTGCTAAACTCGTGATCTTCTTCATTATCTCCATACTCTGCAAGAGCTCTTGGATCACCTAGCTCCTTCCTCATAGACCAAAAGGCAGTAATTTTTTATTGTGACCAATTTTTTTCTATAACTTCCTTCTCTAGAGAATCTGGCATTTTTACTCTACTAGATGGTTTATGACTTTTTTCATAAAAAATGTTATACCTCCTAATTGTCTTTCGATGCAATGCCATTATTTCTAGTAACAATTGTTCAAAAGAAATACCATTCTCAGCAACACTTTTCTCCATTTCTATTTTGAACTCATCCCAAGAATCCTTGTTTCTCAACTTTTCAAGCGAGAGTTTACTTTGATGTTGAATTCTACTTGCAACATTCTTATTTAGCACAATAATTGATTTAATGGTGTCGCATGGATCATACTGTCAGTGAAAAATAGTAGCAACATAAAATATATATATTATGTGCCACACTAAATGCTTTTCTCTCAAATGTGATCCCTCCACATGAAAAAGGTAAAGAAGGAAATAAGGTCTTTTTTGTTGATTAGTAAAGTGTAGTTCATCAGTACTCTACATTTGCCTTACATAATCCAAAGAAAAAACCATTTCTATCACATCTATTGGAAGTTTGTATGGTTGTACTTCCAATCCATAAAATCTTAGTACAATATATTCTTCCATTAAGTACCAATCAACCAATTGTATTTATTTTCCTAGTTTAATGTAGTTTCTACAAGATATAGGCAATCTACGCATTAGAGTATTTGTAATTGCTTGGTGCAATGGAGCCAAAAAGTAATCTACAAAATGACGATAGTTCCTTCGAGAATCATGCATCCTTATCACAATGGTCCATTCATGTACTGGAGCCATTTTCTTTTCCTTAGCATTACTATAGGGCTGAATTTGAAGCTTGTTGGTCTGAAACATTCCTCTAAATTTGAATAGAAAAAGATAGCACAAGTAGGTTGTGAACCTAAATGTCTTGGTGGAACCTCCTTTAATTATTAAAAAAAAATTATGCATGGATTCGACAATGTGCCCAATAAAATTATATTTGACATGTGGAACACCTAATGGATATTATATACCATTTCAAGGAGGCTTGCACCCACTTCCAAATTGCTATCCAGTTCAAGGAAAAATGCTAGCATGGAAATAGTATCCTGAACCCATGGTTTTAAAATATCCAAATCATAAGGAGGCTTATGATCACCTTTCAATTTGTTTCTATTCTGAACTATTCTATTTAAGAAAGATTTTTTCTCCATTTCATCCACTGCTTCATAATCACTAGCAAGCTTTTCTAGGTCAATGTGGACATTTCCAAATTCTTCAATTGTAAACCCCAAGGCCAACACTTTTCCAAGTTCTTCTACATTAATGGATAACAATTCTTTTTTGTTATCTTTATTAACAATTTCTCTTTTGTTATCATCATAATTTAGGGCACAAACCATTATAAATTCTGGGCAAGGGAAAACCTCATGTAACATCATGTGCCCTAATCCAGTTACCCACGGTGCACTCATACTATTGACTTGCATTTTCTTTGCAGCCTTATTCTAAGATGAAAATCTAAGTTATGAGGTACGCCTACCATAGGTTTCAGGATCATAAATATCATGGTATTCATCAATGAAACATGGGGTTTTAAGCAATTTTCCATAATGTATTTTTTTATTCGACATTGCTCTAGTGGTACTTGTGGTAGACATGATGATACAATCAACAATGTGAAATTTGTGAATTCCCTATTGGTCCTTAATTTTTCTTAATTCTTAAGCCTCTCAACCCTAAACCTAAACATCAAATTTTGACAAAATAAGATTTTAAGAAACGTCAAATGATGAAACATAGTCGTAGGAATTCTTTAACTTACCCGGATTTTGATTCTTGAAGTTGAAATTGGGTTACTAGAATGGCTTTGTTGGAAGTGGAACTGTGGAACCCAGAATAGGGTGGTGCACTGTAATGTGCCAATGAGCAAACTAAAGACTAAAACCTCCCCCTGTGCTGACTCTCTAACTTTAAAATAAAATCATTTAGCAATAGAAAGTGTTATTTTTTTAATATTAAAGTGAATGAAACTGAAACATCTATGTGTTACTTTCAAATTACATTGTACACAATTAGTACATGGCTGACATCATTTAAAACAAGCCATTTATGATTTACTCCTACATTGACAACAAATTCTAAAGTGTTGATCTTTGTTAATCTAATGGTTATCGGGTGATTTTGAAGGTTTATGTTCGCAAGCCTAGCACTCTGTGCATTTCATTCCAGGATGCAACTACAACCATACATCAAATGTTCATCGAACAATTGAGTAATTTATGATATAAATAATAAACATGTGTTTTAAAGTTGTTGTAACTTTAATGCTCTGGGATTTGTTGGAATCCTACAATGATTTAACAACTAAGCCCTTACAACTATAATTCAAAGATTGGACATCTAAACTGAATAGCCATTCAATCATCATGAAGGTGCATTTAACTTGTCAACCCAAGGACGTGAACTTGAAATGGGTCAGAATAGTATGTGCACTAAGGATCCCAAGTAGCCATATTCACTCTACAACTAAGAAAAACATAATGCTGAAGGCAAATTGCTTAGAAGGGAATAACATAAATATTGAACATCAACTAACAACTATGCTAAGCTAAAATGCATCACAAAGATGAAAATCTAAGCAAACAAACAGGAAACTACTCTGTCTGCTTTGGCTATAGGAATAGCCATAGAATGGAATTCTAGTGGCTACAGGAACAGTCGATGCCAAATTCTTAACTAATTACAAAATAGAAAGTAATAACTAAACTAAACTAAACTAAGGAAGAATGCTCACTAAGTGGACCCCCTTGGATGAGTATCCTCTAAAATTAATGTAAACTTAGATGCATGGACTTATAACTTCATCTTATTCATTGGAAAACATGAGTACAATAGAGAAGTGTAATTTTATTGCTGAAAAATAAGAATTCCAATACATCATCAGATCACACAACCCCTTGAGAAGGAGCATCTGACTCTTATTTATAGGAAAATAAATGAATAACTAAGCAAGGCGGTCAACTCCATGAACTAGGAGGATGCCACTTAGGGAAAGTAGAGAAAGTGGAGAGGCGGTTACACATGCATGGAATCTGATCAGACATGCTTGCCTCAATGTAGATTTAGCACAACAATAATGTCTATATTAACTCAACATCAATAAAGATCATTTACAAGGCGGGTGCAACTTAGTTTGCATGAGGAATCTCCTGCCGTCAACCTCTTTGAATGATTCCCTTCATTGACCTTTGCATGACCACTTTGTTAGCCATTATGGTGAATGACCAGCTGGTAGAATCTTCTCAATTTAGTGGCATCGAATCATATTTGCATGGCAATATTAGTACACATAATAATCACATATCTATAACTATCTTAAAGAACATTCATTAATCCACATGTATAATTAACATAGATAGTCCATATAACATTTCAATGTCATTAAATATTTGCAGAGATAATATTAGGCTCAATGTCTATGGTTTTGAGGAAATATCAATATTCAAATATCAAGATTCATGAAAATTTTGACAAATAGATCATAAATTATACCAAAATTAAACCACAAACTAGACTCATCATCCCCCCAACCTAAGGTTTTGTTGGTCCTATAGCAAGGGAAGGGTTGTTCTTCTACTTAGTCAAAGCCCTAAAATTTGCAACCGCCAACTATCCCACATCAGTGGTTGCTATGTGTGAATTAGGATCCCAATAGAACCCTTGTTGTTTGTCCAATCGGTTCCATCTATATCTCTTTGCAGCAATATCATAGTTGTAAAAATTGTAATTTGACATGGGCCACATCAGGATGGGTGGCTGAAAAGTCAATGGAAGCCAGAATCATCCTTTTGTCCTCCCAATCTGGATATATCTATCAATTCTTTTAAGTGTTGCAGCATAGTTCTGTATAGAGTGGGGCTCAGATTGCTTTAGCTCATCAGTTAGGCTATTACATCTTTGTGATAGGTATCTCTTCATAGTTTCATCTTTTGTTTTTTCCACCACCTCATATTCACTATAAACTACTTCTATCCAAAGCATAATCCTATTACCATAGCTAGGTCTGAGAAGCATTTTGTGCCACTCCCAGTAAATGTCCCTTGGATTTCCTGATTCAGCCCTAATGGGCAGAGGGATGTTGGATTCCAATTGCTTATAAGCCTCATATTGTTGTGCCTAGGACATAAATTCCCTTAATTGGACATCCCCCACATATAATAGTGGATTCCAATCATGGTCTTGAGTCACATCATAATTGTGCAAATAAAATTCACACAACAAATTCTTCATCTCACAGGAAGCAATCTGATAAGCATTGAAAAATTCAATAGGAGTCTCAATAGAAGGGTTCAAACCTAAGACAATTCTTTCCAGCTTAAAAGAAAGATATTTCTCCTTCAAATGAAAAGCATAGACCCTTGGAGGGGCTTTGTATTCTACTATCTAGGGTACCAAGGTTTTCATATTGTCCACCTTCTTCTTTAAAGTAGCAATTTTTACATCCTTGTCTGCAATCTCCTTTTCTTTCTTTTGAATTTCCTTCTTTAGCCTACTTTTCTCTTCTTTCCATTCCTCTTCTCTTCTTTGCATTTCTTTCCATAAATGCATAGCTACCATGTACATTGAAAAGGAAGGGAGGTTATGTATTCCTACCAGCATTTTTCCTGGCACTGATGCTTGCTCTTCATATAGTACCAACTGTAGGGATTCAAGTTGTTTTGTCAATTCTGGCTGGAGGGCCACTTGTTCCATTTTTGCTCATGTTGCAAGATCTCTTGCTACAAGAAATTTTGATTTTCCTCATACCCTTGATTCTCAACTTATTATGCAATATCAACAAGATCTGCGAGTGTTATGTTTGTTGCTTTCTCAAATATATCCTCTTCCTCAACATTCACCTGCCCCATTGGAGCTTCTGTGTCCCCCTATGATATTTCTCTAGACTTAGGGCTTTCCTGCAGAGGCATATCAAAGGTTGACCTGGCTAGTCTTGATTTTCTAAGAGGGATTTCACATTTTTCTTTGGCTACAGGAGGAATAGTGTCAGCCTTATGCTTTCTAGAGCTTGGTACCTCTTTTTTTGTTGGCTACTTTTTAGCTTTTCCTTTTCTTATTTCCACTTCTCTTTTGTGCCCTAGTTTTCATTAGGATTCCAAGTGGAACATCATCATCAAAATCTGGGGAGGAACTTTCTTTTTCTGAGTTCTTTGTCTCAGAAGAGCTAATTTCTATGGTTTATTCTACTGTAGGAGGATTTGCACTAGGGCCTGCACCAAAGGTTGAAGCACTAGGAGTGGCTTTAGCCATGCTCAATCTCCTACTAGACCTATGGGGTTGAGGTAAAACCCTAGGTCACAAATGTTCAGGTCTAATTTGATCAATATTTATGAATTCTTCCCAAGTCATCTCAGATACATCATGTAGAGACTTCTCAACTAACAATTTAATCAAATAATAGTGGGAAACAAAATTGTCCTTACCTTTTTGAGTCTCGGCTACGATGATTGAAAGAAGGTAGTAAAGCACGTTCAACACATTCATCCTCCTTTTTCTCATGTGATTCAAGAGTTTAAAGTGCACAAAATGTAGATTTGACTGGTGTCCTTCACAAGTGATATATTTTATGACATGAACAACTACTTGCTTCCATGGCTCAGGCAGAGAAGTTATTTTTGCACCTTGTTTGTCCATGCTCAATGGAGGGTCGCTAGGTTATGTAAATTCGGCCCTAGCTATCCTAGCGTCTCTAGAAGCAAGGTAATTTTCACCATCAACAAGCAACCATGTAACCTCTGCAATTATTTCTTCAATAGCTAATAATTTCAATCCTTTTATCGTGGCTTTTCCCTCAGACAATGTCTAGGAAATTGTAATGCAATGCCTTCATTAAAACCATTCAACTTCATGAAATAGTCTAACCATCCACAGTTTCTGAATTCAGCTTGTGAAGGTGCATCCTGAAGTAATACGTCATGGGTTCATTCCTGATTAACCCACCTCCCATTATCTACAATCAACAATCACTCTACAAATTTTCCTTCCTGCAATACTGCCAAATTTCCAATGCCAATGTTTCCTGAATTTTCCTTTTATGTTTTACCTTTTCTTTCTTTCTATTTTACCTTTTGGCAACTTAAGATTATGACAGGATCAATAATGGCAGTAAATGAATAATAAAGGAGGGTTATGATGGAGAAAAATGGTGGCGACAGTTGGTGTCACCTCACACATACGAGCCATTATCTTACTCAAAATTAAAATTGGCTCGATTTAAATTTGTTGACGTAGACCAGTATGGAATGACACATGGGAAAAGTACTCACATCTTCCCCCCAACCTAAATTTGAGCTTGTGTCCTCACATGTGAGGTGGTAAGGATGATTTGTCAAGGACAGGGAATAATGACATGCTATGGTGAATGTCCATATTAATTCACAACAATTAAATGAATGCACTAAAGAGAATTAATAGATAGAAATTGATACACACATACCCAAGTCATGGAAGATTTGTTGCAAAGATAGTGGAAGGTACCAGTCACCTTTTTAAGAAATAAGTTGAGCAATTAATGAAAATGAGGTGGAATGAGGTGGAGTGGAATGAAGTGAAGTGATGGAAAAGAGAGAAAGGTGGAGATGGATGGGTGGATGGGTAGATGGGTGAAGAAGTGGACTCCCATAGAATTGGAAGTCTTTATTATGACAAGTACATACCTTAATTAGCTAGAAGGAGGGACACTAGGTCCACTTCCCTTAGCTGCAGGAAGCTCGGGTGTTGCATGTTGAATGAATTGTTGTAGAAACTCCTCTTTGGAAGTTGGCTTGTGATACAATCTGAGGTGATGACCATTGACAAGCAACTTAAATTTGACTGGGTCAATAGTAGTGAGCTGAACAACACCATTGGGGTATACTTCAACAACCTCATATGGTCTTAGCCACCTTGTCTACAATTTTCCTGCATTATCCTAATATCTTGAATCATAGAGCAAGGCCCAATCTCCTAGTTGGAATTTCTTGTCCTTGATGAATTTATTATGCCACCTGATTCTCTGATTCTACATTACCTTTGTGTGATGCAAAGTTGCTCTCCTCATCTCATCCAAAACATTTAGCTGCAAGATTCTTTCTCTTTGTACCTCAAAGATATACATCCCCTAGTCTATTGCAGTCCTCAGAGTATTATGTTCAAATTCAATGGGCATCATAGCTATCTTTCCATACAGCAACTCAAATGGAGTGAAGGTTGTAGGCCCAAACAACTTCTAGCAACCTGTTTTCCCAATACTTTTTATGAACAACCATTTTTTGGTCAGGATGGCTTCAATCTCCTGGTTAGTCACTTCAACTTGGCCATTGGCCTGGGGATGATAAGGAGTAGACTTCCTATGTCTTATATTGTACTCATTGACTAGTGCAACAACAAGGGTTGATGTGAATTGAGTCCCTTGATTAGTCGCTATCTCTCTTGGAACTCCATACCTTGTGAAAATCTCCTCATAAAGAAATTCAACAACCTTATTGTCTCTTGCATGCTTCATGGCCTTAACTTCTACCCACTTAGTTACATAATCAGTGCAAACTAAGATATAAGACTTACCATTTGATGGAGGATCAATGGGTCCCAAAAAATCTAGTCCCCATTTTTCAAATGGAGTGATTACTACCTGAGGGAAAAGTGGCATCTCATTAGATTTGGTTGCTCTTCCCATCCTCTGACATCAATCAAATTTTCTTGTATACCTTCATGCACCATTATGGAGTGTTGGCCAGTAATATCTTGTGTTCAAAATCTTTATTGTTATCCTCTTGGCTGCAAAATTTCCTCCACATGGTTCGTTGTGTCATGCATGCAAAATATCATATGTATCATCTTCTCTCACACATCTCCTCATGACATGGTCTGGTCCAGTATAAAACAAACAACCAACAATCCATGAAAACATAAAATATTTTTCAATGAGTGCCCTTCTCTCTATTGGAGAGAAGTGAGGAGGAACTCTTCCTATGACCAAATAATTAGCTATGTCAATATACCAGGGTGTTTGCATGCTGATGGAGAATAGATGCTTGTCAAGAAAGGAGCCATTTGTGGCTTGATTATCTTCTGATGTAGTTAGCCTTGAAAGAAAATTTACAACAACATTGGCCTTCCCTATTTTATCCACAATGGTTATGTCGAATTCTTGCATCAACAATAACCATCTTGCCAACCTATTGGTGATTAGGGGTTTATTCATGAGATATCTAATGGCTGCATGATTGGTGTGCACAAATATTTGATAGCCTATTATGTAGTGCTTGAATTTTTTTAGGGCATAGATCACTGGCAACATTTATTTTTGTCACTGTATAGTTGAATTCAGCTCCTTGCAAGTTTTTGCTGACAAAATAAATGGTATTTTCAATAGCTCTTTCTTTTTATCCTAAAACTGCTCCTATGGCATAGTCTGATGCATCTATATGGATGTGAAAAGGAAGCTCCCAATTAAGTTCTTTGAGTACAGGAGCATGAGTCAAAGTTTCCTTCAAATCAAAGAATGTTTTGTCGTAGTCTTTTGTCCATTGAAATTCAACATCTTTGGTGAGAAGAGTATACAATGGTGCTGCTATTTTGCTGAAATCCTTGATGAACTACCTATAATAGCTTGCATGTCCCAAGAAAATCCTAACATCTTTTTTTTTTGTAGGTGTGGGCATATTTTTGATTACCTCAATATTTGTAGGGTCTACTTGAATTCCTTTGTGAGAGATGTAGTGTCCAAGAACTACACCTTCCTGCATCATCATGAAACACTTTTCATTGTTTAGAGAGAGATTCTGATCTTCACATCTCTATAGGACTCTCCTGAGATTCTCCAATGCTTCATTGAAATCAGCACCATAGGTGGTGAAATCATCCATATAAATTTCCATGAAATCATGAGAAATGTCTAAAAATATGCTAATGACTACCCTTTGGAAAGTTGCAGGTGCATTGCATAAGCCAAATGGAAGTACCAAGTAGGCATAGGTCCCCCATGGATAGGTAAAGGTGGTCTTCTACTGGTCATAAGGTGTTATTTGGATCTAGTTATAGCCACTAAAGCCATCTAGAAAAGAAAAGTATTACTTTTCTGCAAGTGAGTCCAAAACTTGATCTATGAAGGGTAAAGGAAAATGGTCCTTTTTGGTGGCAGCATTAAGTTCCCTATAATCAACACAAACTCGCCATTTCCCTCCTTTCTTTGGCACAATCACCAATGGATACAACCACTGGCTATATGAAATGGGGTAGATAAATCATGCATCTAGCAATTTATGCAGTTCTCCTTTTACAATTTCTCTTAGTGCAGGGTTGATTCTTCTTTTTGGCTGTCTAACTGGGGTGCAATCATCTCTAATATAAATTTTATGAGTGTGAAGCTTAGAGTCCAATCCCTTCATCTCATCATATTCCCATGCAAATCCATGTTGGTCGGTCCTCAATAAGTTTTCCAACGACAATTGTTATTCTTCATTTAGTTTGTTGTTAATATTTAGATATTTTCCTTTTGACATTTGTACTTGTGTAGTTAACTCTATTATAGTTGCTTCATTAACACATGGTACCATGAGTTCATATGGCAGAAATGTATGGAACATACCTATTGCTGCAGGAAATTTGGCTACAGGAAGAGTGGTTGCAAGAAGAGTGGCTACAGGAAGTGCGTCTGTAGGAAGAATGGTTGCAGGAAGAGCAGGAAAAAGTGTCCTAACTGGAACAATAGAATAAGAAGATGATGCTTCGTCCACTTCACAATGATTTTGAATGATGTTATACAATACTTCATCTTCATCTTGAAGTTGCATGAAAGAGATTTTTCCTAACATCATAAGCTACACCACATAATTAACTTACTCAGCCTCTTCACCAACATGTGGCCATACATGATTATCCTCATCATGGGATGGTTGAGTAGGAGGATAAAGAGCAAGATTTTTGGTGCTCTTTCCATTAGAAATGGTCACGTCTCCTATCTTGCATCCAATATATGCATATGTTGTTGCTAACCATGGCCTTCCAAGAATAATGGGATACCCGCCTAGTGTGGCTTTAGGAGAGAGAATCATGAAATTTGCTAGGTACTCCCATGAGTATACAATTACCACAAGATCCTCTAATATACCATCGAGCTTTATAGTAGAACTATCAGCAAGCTACAAGACAATAGAAGTAGGTCTCATGCTTGCAAAATTTAGTTGTTGCAGAATATCCTTAGTCATTACATTTATTGCTACTCCCAAGTCAATTAGAGCATTCTTTATTTGGATCCCATTTATAACAACTCCTACTATAGGACTACCTAGGTCATTGTACTTGGGGACAGTCACTTTCCCAAGAATGATGTCAGGTATTTGTCCCACCACATGAATTGTAGTGGGGTGTTTCTTCTTTCTACCTGGTTTCTTGAGGCATGCTTCCTTGATTTCCTTGCCATAGATTAGAACATCTTTTATGGCCTAAAATATGGGTATCTGGACACATATATGCTTTAGCTGATCTACAATGTCAAAATTTGTGTCCTCCTTTTCTTCCTTCTTCTTAGCAACTTCCAATCTCTGAGGAAATGGTGGTTCTTGTTCATTCTGCTTGACTGGGACTGGTTCAGGATTTTTAGGTTTATTGGGTTGAATGGGGATGTTCAAAGACTCCTCTTCTTCCACAAGAAGCTCAGTGATAATGGGTGTGGAAGTAGCTGGTATAGTAGTTCCTAAATGCAAGTGGATGTCACTCACACTCATAGCATATGCAGGGAATTTATTTGAATCAACATAGTATACAAACTGTTGTTGTGGTTTGTTATTTGGATTGGGTGTGGGATAAGTTGCTAGCTGAGTAGGTATAGGTGGATTTGAGCTTGAATTAGGAGGAGGCATTATAGAAGGTTGTTGGGGCTGAGAAGGTGGCTACATGTAGCTATTTGGCTGGTTTGGCCATTGTTGTCCTCCCCTCCATTGATTTGTTTGCTACCAATTTCCTGGAGGTGGTTGCCAATTTCCTTGAAACAGCTGCCAATTCCCCTCAGGTTGTTTCCATTGGGGTGGAGATTTTTGATGATTAGTCCAAGTATTTGGAGGGTTACTACAAGGTTGTGGTGGATATCCTCCATAGTTGGATAGATATGGGTGCTGCCATTGGTTACCAGATGAATAAGAATTGAAATATGGCCCAGTAAAAGAGAGTGGATCTGGTGGCATATATTGTCTTGGATCCCAAGGTCTCCTTTGTGCAACATAGTAGACTTGATCTTCTTTAATCTAAATTGGCTTAAACTCAGGTGTAATCTGCTTGCTTTCAATATTAGCTACCATCTTGCATCTACAATCCTTCTTTTTTCTATAATAGGAGCAATACTCTGTCAATGTTGCTTCTACCTCCTCTTGTTTCTTCTTGGCCTGAAGTGCATCCAGCTGAGTAGCTAGATTGTTTATAATGTCTTGCTTAAAGTCTACTAGCAAATGAGTAATGTCCATTCTTGAAACTCCATTGGTAGATGATTTACCCATGGAAGATTGGTAAGCTCTCCCTTTCTTTGAAGCTACCTTAGAGTAGTTCTGGCATATATTCTTGATATCCTCCCAAGGAACTTGGGAGATATCTCCTCCTCCCATTAGGTCCAAGGAATCAGTGCAGTTGTCATTGATTCCTCCAAATAAAAGCAGCTTTTGTGAGTCTTCATTAAGTGTATGATGTGGAGATTTTTGTAGGAAAAGTAGAAACCTTGCAATGTAATCCTCTAGGCTCTCATCCTCCTATTGCATCCTAAAAATGTCACCTCCTCTCATGTCATTGCCCCTACAATACTCCTTGTATTTCTCAAGGAATTTTGTCTTCATGTTATCCCATGTCTCCACAATATCTCTGCCTAGGCTCATGAACCATCTTAATGCAGCTTCTTTGAGAGTGGTAGGAAATAGCTTAAGCCTATGGGCATTAGTGGTATAGTCATAACTCCTGCAGAGTATATCAAACCCGAACAAGAAGGTATCAAGATTTTCTGTAACAAGTCCATAAAACTTGGGAAGGACTGAAGTAGGGATATTTTTTAGGTTGTATACTTCATTCTAATGAGCAATGGGGAAAGGAAATTCCAGTTGGTTAGGTTTGTTTCTATTTGCATCACCCATGCCTGCTTGATGTAATTACAAAGCAAAAGGATTCTCAAGCTTATTTTGGTCTTGAGAGGAAACTTTTAGAGCCAGTGAAATCAGGAAATGCATCAGTAAAGGGGTGTGGCTCTTCTTCTTCTTCTTCTTCTCTTGGAAAGTTTTGATATTCAACTAGCTAGAATGGATTAGGATTGCTAGGAAGGAATCTCCCATAAGCATATCTTCTCCTTCCTCTATACATACGATATCAACTCACTATCATCCAATTCACACAAAAAATTGGTAGAGAATAAGGGGGGTCATTACTTCCCAAATGAGGGGTATACTAAGAACAAACTTTCATAAATACTACAACAAGAAAACTACCAATGACTCCAAAGAACTCCCTAGTTTGACACCATCCTTGGCAACGGTGCCAAAAATGTTGGCCTCCTATAATGATTTAACAACTAAGCCCTTATAGTTGTGATTTAGAGATTGGACATCTAAAATGAATAGCCATTCAATCATCATGAAGGTGAATTTAAATTTTCAACCCAGGGATGTGAACTTGAAATGGGTCAGCACAGTATGTGCACTAAGGATCCCAAGTAGCCATATTCATTCTACAACTAAGAAAAACATAATGATGAAGGTAAATTGCTTAGAAGGAAATAACATAAGTGCTTAATATCAACCAACAACTATGCTATGATGAAATGCATCACAGAGATGAAAATATGAGCAAACAAGCAGGAAACTACTCTATTTGCTTTGGTTGCAGGAATAGTAACAAAATGGAATTCTAGTGGCTGCAGGAATAGTCAGTGCCAGATTCTTAACTAATTACATAACATAAAGTAATAACTAAACTAAAATAAACTAAGGATAGAATGTTCACCAAGTGGGCCCCCTTGGATGAGTATCCTCTAAAACTAATGTAAGCTCAGATGCACAGACTTATAACTTCATCTTATTCATTAGAAAACATGAGTACAATAGAGCAGTGTAACTATATTGTTGAAAACTAAGAATGCAAGTACATCATTAGATCATGCAACCCCCTGAGAAGGAGCATCTAACTCTTATTTATAAGAAAAGAAGTGACTAACTAAGCAAGGTGGTCAACTCCATGAACTGGGAGGATGCCACTAAGGGAAAGTAGATAAAGTGGAGAGGTGGTTATGCGTGCATGGAATTTGGTCAGACATGCTTGTCTCAACATAGATTTAGCACAACAGTAATGCCTATATTCGCTCAACATCAATAAAGATCATTTACAAGGCGGTTACAACTCGGTTTGCATGAGGAATCTTCCATCGTTGACCTCTTTGAATGATTCCCTTCATTGACCTTTGCATGATCACTTTGTTAGTCATTATGGTGAATGACCAGCTGGCATAATCTTCTCAATTTAGTGGCCTTGAATCATATCTGCATGGCAATATTAGTACACATAATAATCTCATATCTATAACTATCTTAAAGAGCATTCATTAATACACATGTAGAATTAACACAGATAGTCCATATAGCATGTCAATGTTATTAAAGATTTGTAGAGATAAAATTAGGCCCAATGTCTATGGTTTCGAGGAAATATCAATATTTAAACATTAAGGTTCATGAAAATTTTGACAAATAGATCATAAATTCTACCAAAATTAAACCATAAACTAGACTCATCAGGATTGACATCAAGGCCAAGGGGCCGATAACTTAACATTGCAAAGGCCTTAATAAAGTGAATTACAATGTCACATTAATAGCACAACCATTAATAGCACTTAACTTGCAAAGGACTTAATAAAATGAATTACAATGTCACATTAATAGAACAACCATTTATTTTATTACAACCAAATTACAATGTCACATTATTACATAGGACAAATACAAATGTAAGTGCAAGCACCAAGCTTCTACTGGACCGCTGGTGAAAATGTAAATGTAATACATTTTTCTATGAAAATAAATGGGACTTGTTGGGTCAACCATGCACTTTGAAAATAAACTCATGGGACTTGTTGAGTAAGCCATGGGATCTGAAAATAAACGCATGAGGAAAGGCAGGCCAATCAAATTGGGGAAATGGGAGCTATGAAGATACAAAATGTACTTAGCCCCTTTTAGAACCAGACTCATGCAGAAGATGAGGGGTTGTAAAATTGCTCGCATGTAGAAGATGAGCTCTAAAAATAAATGCATGGGGCCTGCTTGGTTGGCCATGGTGTCTAAAAATAAATGCAAGGGGCTTGTTTGGCCAACCATACTGGGGAAATGGGAGCTGTGAAGATACAAAATGTACTTATCCCCTTTGAGAATCAGAATCATGCAGATGATGAGGGGTAGTAAAACTGCTCCCATCTTCTACTTTCAACTTCCATGCACTAGGATAGCACTTATCTCCATCAAAGCTTCTCATCCTGGTTGAAAACTTGTCTGAGAATTCAAGTGAATGAAATCAACTTCTTTCCAATTCCACCCATTCTGAACTTGAAGAAAATTGGTCTTTTACTCTGTAACTACATAACTAGAGGCAGAAGAATTTAGAGTATCCCCAATAATACTACATCATCTTCTTCCTAAATCCTTATTAAGTTATTAACCCTACAAAATTAAAACCCTTATCACAATTCAACAAATGATTTTAGTTGTGCTCACTATCCTTATTTATGACCCAAAAGTGTCACCCATAGTGCCACTACCAGCCTGGTCCCTGTGTACACCTCACACGTGTCACGTGTGAGGCTGTGCATAGTCATAATTGCAATCCACACAAACCAAAAATCCAACTTAATCAGTTCATGTAACTTAAGCCTAAAATTTACAATTTAAATGTTTAATTTGATTGACTTCTAGACTTTGACAGCTTGGCTACATGCAAACTGTTCCTCAAGCTGACAAGCTGTCAATTGTCAAAATCACCAATGCCACTCAAACGATATGAAATCATTACAAATATTGTTTCACTTAATCACTAGATTATTAACATCATCATCTACAATTCTATAGTACATTGTGTAGTTTTTAATATAAAGTTATCCAATCAATCACTCTGGCTATTCATATGGCATTAATTTGTGCCACCGCCCGCAATACCACGTCCAAAATTTCTTTTAAAAGATTGAGAATTTCAATGGAATAAATGAAAGGTAGAGTAATTCGACACATTGAAAAGAGAGAATTAAATGTCTCATTTTACCTTAATCATTATCAATGTCCACTAATAAGTCACAATAAATTCCGCTCACTTATGATCAGAACTATATGTTGATAATTACTACTAGTTTTAAAAGCCACATTTTAATATTGACCAAAGCAAAAAGGATTTGTAAGAATGGAGCCACAAAAATTATTTTAATTTAAGTAGCTATTGCTAAAGACTGAAGTACATAGTAGTTAACTAGTACATAACCAGCATGGCCAAAAGGAAAAAAGCCACTAATTGTGACAAAAAACTAGTCACAAAGTACATATTACAAGAACTGTTATGTTGTACAATAAAATATAGACACGTGACACATCACACAATTCATTACTATTTTTTTTTGTAACATTAGTTGAGGCCATCAACCAGGTGTTTGAGTAGAACGTGAATCGAATTTAACAAACTAACAACAGATAAGAAAAGTGAATCATCCAAAAACTTCCTCCAAAACTCCATACTCTTTAATGATTCAGTTTTCGTATCACATAGTAGATTCCATCTCATATTAACTAGGGCAAGAGCCTACATTGTAGAAGCATGCATTTCCACTTTCCTAAAGATTCCACCAACAGGTGCTAACCCACTTTCAAAACTGTAATGCTCTAGAGCCAACTCCAACGAAGAAATAGAGTAAATGAAAGGCTACAAATAATATATTTCCAGCATCTTCACCAAGTCTTTTCGAGAAAAATGTCCATGCAATTGGACAAGAAAGTCGAAGCTACCTCAGAATATAGAGCACAAGGGTTGTTCTGAAGCCATTCCCTACCCACAATTATTCTTATAGCATCCTCAACCTACACACAAGGAATTGTAAAAACCATACCCAAATTTTGTCTGCCATATACATCGTCCCTTCTTTTCTCCCAAAAACATTTAGGTAGCATGACACGCCATGAAGACTCCATAATATCTTAGTTAAATTGAGAATAGAGAAGAAATAAATCAAAGCCAGATATATTATAAATGATATGAAGAACATCAAGTTGGTGAAGTATATATAGAAGTTAGCATGCACACAATGAGTATGACATCACACTTATCATTTTTAAATTCACCACTATCATTGATGTGACAATTAACATTTATTTCAACACTTGAATCCTTAAAAACAAGTGCTTAAAAGGTATGCCCACGACAAATGACAAGATGGTTGCATAGTGCACATGCAAATAAAGTTATTTTTAAAATGGGGACATTGCTAGGTTGAGGAGACTCGACCCTCAAGATTAAAGACTTAAGATTTAAGGCTTTGTCATAAAATATTTTGGTCTGAATTAGGCAATATTAAATGGTAAACAAGAGCATGATGATCGACAGACCTAAATAATTAATAAAATCTCAACCATTGATTTCTAAAAATATAACGGTTCTAGTGTTATTCCAGAGGTTTAATTCGCAAGTCTAGTGCTTCAAGGATTTACTTCCGGAATGCAACTATAACCGTCCATTGAAAATTCATTGAATGGTCCCTCTTTTAAAAAAAACTTTATGCACATTCATAATTATGCCACTTAAGTTCTTCTATCGCTCATGAGTCATCACCAAAATCCTTCAACCCATCCGGTTCATTATTGCGATGAGCGATGAGCCTTGATCTCGCCACATGTCCACATCTAACGGTTCTAGTGTTATTTAAGAGGTTTCAATTTAAAAATCTAGTGCTTTAGAGATTTACTTCTGAAATGTAACTACAACTGACCATCAAAAATTCATCGAACAGTCGTGGTTATACTAATTCGCTAATTTTTTTTCTTATGTATTTGAAAATAGGTTTAATTCGCCAATGGATTTTTTTTTTTGGTTTGAAAAAAAAATTTAATCGCCAACAAAATTATTTTTTTTGTTTTGAAAACAGGTTTAATTCGCCAATGGAAATATTTTATAGGTTTGAAAATAGATTTTAATCGCCAATGAAAGTATTGTATCGGTTTAAAAAAATTTGCAATTCGCCAGGATTTTTGACAAACTTCTACTGATTAGAAAAGATTCACCAATTGAGATTATATTTTTTTCCCAAAAAACAAAAAAATTCACCACTAAAATTAATATTTTTATCGGGAAGTACACAAGATTCGCTAGGATTTTACACCTTCGCTGAGGGGGGGGTTTCTTAAATTTTTCCTTGCGGGTCTTCCACGTTGAATAATGGAACCATATGTCAAAATGTCTTAAGTCTTGTTATTTCTTTAATTATTCCAATTAAATAGTTGTTAGTAAAAGAAGTAGTTATGAAAGGTCATCACTTTTTGTAAAAGGCATGTAGCTTGTTGCTTCCTATATAAATAGGAAACCAAGGCCTAGTTTTGATATCATATCATAAATCATTTTCCATTGCCACCAGTAGAAGTAGATAGGTTTTATATTCCATATCACATTTTGAAGACTTTTGTTATTAATGTATATCAATTGAAGAAATATAATGGAGAAGATAGTTTATATTCGGTGATCTATTCAAGTGTTCAATTGTTGTGTTGATGTTCCTTTCTATATGTTGTTGTGTTGTCTCCAAAGTGGTTCTTTTGAGTTATTCAAATTTACATAATTTTTCATGACACATTTTTTGTTGCTGTGTGGTTATCTTGATTGGTTTTTGGTTACCAAAAATTTGTTGGTGTAACTTTTGAGCTTATGAATGAAATAGAACATCTTATTATCAAATATTCTCCATGACTGTGTTATCATTTCGTATTTTTCTTATTTTTTCCATAATTATTTCTTATATTTGATTGAAATCAGTTATTGAGCCTCAATACTGTGCTTATGTGAATGAATATGCTGATACAATAAAGCATTTGTTGTGGATGTTTTCAATTACATGTTCAAAATTATGTTCAACATAAAAATGGAAACTATTTAAAAATAATAAAGTTAACAAAATTGCTTACTGAAATAATTGTGATTTATGTGCATTAATATTTTATTAACTTTTGTGTCTTCACAAACATATGTTGATACCAAAGATTGAAAAATTTAAGGATATTGCAATAGGTAATTTGTATCAACACAAATAATATTACTGAAGCATTTCAAATTTTAGGCCATAAGAATCATCCTTTTTTAAACATGGATTGCAAATAATTCTGAAAATTTAGAAGTCTTGGTCATTAACATTGTTGTTTTCTACAATGTCATCCAGTGTATCATTGTCAATGTTCATATGTTCTTTCAAGTATTTAATATTATCATCATCCTCATCTTGACCTGCATCATCTTCATCATCATTGAAATTTGACTGTAGACCATCTATATTGTTACCAGATGTATTTGGATCATCATTTTCTATACCATCCATATTGTTGTCTTCCATAACATCATCTAACTCTAGATTGGTGTCTTCTTGTGCCTGAACATAACCATCTTCAACATCATCATGGATGTTAATTTCTTCGTTGTTCTTTAATCCCAGGCTCTCTCTCATTTTGTTGGCCATCATTGTTTTGCTTAGTATCCACTAATGCATCATCAAATACATTCCTTAATCTTGGATCATAATGTATGACAAATATCCATTTCGGGTCCAAAATATCTTCATAGAAAAATACCTGCACATGAACGACATACATATATTGGACGTATGTTATAACAATTTTATTGATTAATAAACACATGTATATATTCACAATAAAATGTGAATTAATAGATTAATGATCACTACTGCTTCTTGTTTGAGTTAAAGAAATAACTGCTCACAATGAATTGGTAGAACAGAAGGCTCCTTATCCTCTGGTAGGAACCATGAGGAATCTATAGAAAACAATACACTATGGGTATCATGTCTCTGTCTCCTCTCAAATGCTTCATACCATCTACACTTAAAAATACAACATTTAAAAGAGCGGCAATCCAACTCAATAATTTCTTGTATTTTCCCAACATATTGTATATTCCCTTCAATTATATTCTTATCTTTCGAGCTTGATCGAATGGATTGCTTGAATTCAACCATGATGTCACAATCAAAGGATCATCTCTTTACATCTACACTTTCTACACAATAATGTCGACCATATGCCCACATTGCTAGATATTTCCTCACCTGTGAAAGACCATTTATTTCAATGAAAACAAATATAATGATGGATATTAAAATAGTTAATAGTGTCAAAACTGTAAGGAAACAACATTTTGTAAAATTCCAACTATACCTTTCTTTCACATCCTCTAGATATGTTGATTTCATCTTCTGTTATGTTTAAATCTATACCTACATCTTCTATTTGATTTTGAATTTGTTCAGTAACCCATTCTAGTGTGCAATCTTTGTCCCATTCCCCAAGTAGATCAGTGGGAAGTGGAGTATTCCTTTGGTTCGATCTCTTAAACTATCTCCTTGCTTCTAACACTTCTCTCTTTTTATCATACAGAACAATCCATTTGTTCATAAAGTCCATGTGGTACAAAATGAACCTATTGAGTATAGAAATTTCGTCTACACCTATTACATGTCAACATGTTTATTTCAAACTCCAAATGTCATGTTAATTTGACAAATAAATTACAGAGTAAATTAATGATTACAAAAAAAACAACCACATTGATCATGAATTTACTTACTAATTTCTACTTGAACACCATTAGATTGTGGTTTTTCTCCATCAATAATATCTGATGCTTGTTCTTCATCCCAAAAACATAGCCCATCTTCAAAATCCTTACCAAGGAATTCACACAAGAAGAAAAATGCTTCATTCAATACATACCCTTTAGCCATGCAACCCTCTAGATGTGCCTTTTTTCAGAAATATCTTTTTAGAGTTTGCATATACCTCTCAAAGAAAAAAATCCACCTCGTTGATACAACACCCACCAATTCAATGTCATCGACTAGGTGTATAAGTAAATGGACTTGTAGGGAGCTCCTTCTCAAATACACATACAATTTCTGTAATTTCCTTCTTCCATTTTGGCACTTCACATTCGTGGATCTCCTTGGAGGTCACCCACCTAATATAAGAATAGTAAATTAGTATGAACCTTTAGTCAAAAATTAAAATGTAATATAATATCTCTGTGTCTCACACATGAACATTTCATATAACCACACACCTTGTAAATACTGACAATCGACTTATGGCACTCCTTAAGTCAACTGAAAGACATGAATCCCCCCTAATTTCCAATTGCATGATATGCTATCATTGAGCACATTTATGAAAAGGTCATTAGTAATTTTTTCTCACACAACAAAATATCAAAATATATTTAGTACTTAATCAATGTTACTAGTAAATGCTAAATGATGATATATAATACCTTCATAAAATTATGAAAATCGTGTGTTTTAAAACTTGTGATATGTCCATCAACTATAAAAGCTTTAGCCAATGATGACCCATAGATAGTAGGTTTCCTTATTGAACGGATGACATTTTTTAGTTGGTCTAGCTCCTTTTTTTTCAAAATCCATGGAGCTTCTGCATATGTTTCATTTTCCCTATTTGGCCACAAATGTTTTCTATCAATTTTGGTATGCGAAAGAGCAATATCTCTCCTCAAAGACAAGGTGTCCTCTTTTCCTAGCATATGTCAAAATATAGAATCTGGGACATTTTTGAAGATGTGCCTAGGATCTAATAGGTGAGATATTAATAGATCCTTCCAATAAGGGAGCTCATAAAATATGGATTTCCTTTCCATTCCTTCTGGCATATTAACTACAACTTGTTCTAGTTCTTCAATTGAATCACCTCAATCAAAAAAATCCTCCCAAGCTTTAAATTTAGCATCTTCATACTTCTTAAACCAATCACCTGGACCCATAATCATGGGAGGGCCTCTATTTTCAACTTTTCCATCAATTTGATTCTTCAAGCAATTTCTAAACTTATGATCTAGTGGTAGAAAAACCAGGGTTTTTTGTGTAAATAAATTTATGTAGATCTTTAGAATACCACCCTTGAACATCTTGGACATGCAAATATCCCCTTTGTTTGAAGCCTTGCAATTCAATAAGTAATGTTAATAAAATCAAAAAAATAGTATAAAACTAAGTATGAAAGTTGGGATGAAAATAAATTATGAGTGTAAATACGTAAATATTTTATCTTACTAGAATAAACACCAAGTCCTAGGAAATCATGAATAGTCCAACATAGCACACCATACAACATGAAGAACCTATTTGATGGAGGATGTGATATGTCATACATTTTTATTCCTTTCCATAGCAATTGCATCTCATCAATAAAAGGCGCAAGATAAATATCCATGTTTTTAACTTGATGTTTTCCTAGAACAATGAGAGTCATCATAAGGTGCTCCTTTCTAACACTCATCCATGGGGGAATATTGTATACTAGCAATCCTACTAGCCTAACATTATAATTTGAGCTGAGGAAAGAGAACGGGCACACTCCATCAATTGTAAGACCAAACCTGATACCACGGGGTTCATCTTTGAATTTTCTTGTCCATTTTTCCTCTATTTGTTTCACTACTTTGGATTTGGTCGAAATTCACATGAATCCATCTTTACTCATGTTCTTTGCATGCCAATCCATCAATTGTGCAAGTGACTTGCAATGAAAAATTTGTTGAAGTCTAGGTATAATTGACATGTGACGTAAAACCTTCTTTGGAACTGTAGGACCTTGTACATCTGTACAATATCTCTTCTCTTTGCATACATGGCATTCTACCTTGTTTTGATATTCATCTCTATATAAAATAAAATCATTTTTACATGAATGAATTTGCTTATATTCAATCCCCAACTCAACCAAAAATAGATGCGCCACTCTGCAAGTTGATGGCAACACATTCTCTTTAGGGAATATTTTAGTTTTTAGTGCCTTGTAAGATTGCCAGAGATTAAATCAATTGAATGCTTGACTTATGATGAACATTTTTGATATGCCAATCTATACTAGGACTGTTTATATATAATATATGGTTTTAAAATACCCTTAAAGAAATAATAAATGAATTTGATGAATGTTTATGAATTATGTACACCAATTGACAATGCAAAGTAAGAAATAGATTTCAACTCACTTCAGTAGGGTAGTGAATCCTTTGTCTGACCAACCAAATAGTGACTTGATTTCTAATAATATTAATGTGCACGCCAGTTTTGAGGTTCTACTTGCACTCGATTTGAACACGGATGTCTTTGTTTCTTGCTCTATGGATCTTTCAGGTTGTTATCATCAACATTACATTGGTGGTAATTACCCCTGCTATCATCAATATTTTCAGCCATATGATCATTATTGTCATCATTGTTTCCATCCCCAAAGAAACCTATAAGAATTTCATTCAATCCTTCTTCATGCACTACATTTTCACTGTCATGATCATCATCATTAAGGCTAGGTGGTATGTCATCAATGTATGCGGATCTCATCAACTCTTCAAATTTCTCAGTTGGTAGTATTCTCTTCAATGTTGCTCTTTTCACCTTGGTATTGGTTAAAGGATGGTTTGGATCATCCCATCCAAATCTTAATAACCCACTTGGATCTTGGGTATTAGTATGTGTTTCATCAACATCTTCTACCTATCAGCAAATGCAAGCATTATTTAATGTTTGGAAATAATTGGATAAATCATAAATGTATCAATTTCAAAGAAATATAATCAAATATGGCTTAAAAAATAAAAATATAAATTGTATGAACATATATACATCAATTGAATAATGGAACAGTATTTTATAGGCTACCTTTTTATACAATAATTTAAATAAAACACAATTTTGACAACATAGTTTATAAAACATCAGTCCACACTCATTTATTATTCTTTGGTTTTTTTCCCTTAAGAACATCTTAGGGAGACCTTGTTCTTCCCTTTTCTTTAGCGTAGGAGTGCATTTTAAGAAGGGGTAATCAATCAATAACTCATCCCCAATGGTAAGGTCCATAATATCCTCAGCCATTATCAATCTCTCAACCTCTCTTTCCATATCTCCATCTTTATCATTTATAACCTCAATAGATTGACAATTTGGTCTTACAGTAGAGTCCCTTCCCTTACTACATTTTATAAATCCTACAATATTTTTGTGTGTGTATGCACATCCATCTATATACATAAGATGACTTCTATTCATTTCTTCTCCAATTTCCAATTGGAGACGATGTGTATACACATTCAAATTTAGACCATATGTTGACATGATAGGCTTATATTTTGCTAGCCTTCTCCATTCACCACTGTAATATGATGGACCATAATATGGCATTAATCTCCTAGCTAGTGGTTTTTTCTGAATTGTTTCTATGTTTAGATCCCACATGTACATTTTGGACAATAAAGAGGCCTAGATTCACTCCATGAATATTGGAGGGTCATATCATGTAGTTGTATCCCCAAAATTGAAACACTTCGTACACTCTAGGTAGTTGTTGATTACTAGGCCAAGCGCAATATAGTCGATAATCAGATGTCTCTTTGTAAATTGATCTCAAACTCAGGGGAAAGTCATCATCTCCATCACATTCATTCTCATAGGGTATGTAGTCCACCTTCCCCTTGTCTTTAAGCAAATTATGCATCTTTAAACTGGTTCTTGTTCTATTACTTGTTTTCATCAATTCCTCATATTCTGAGCGGGTATATTGGCACATATTTTTGTTAGATGTATCATCTAATAAATGATCATTGCCCTCTAGGCTAGAAGTAGGTGATCAAAGAAACATTAAACCAAGAACTTTATCCTGCAAGTATCCATTAAGAAAAAAATTAGTTATTTAAATAATATAGAACAATGTTTAAACGAAGTATGCATGTTATTTATATCAAATTGGAAAATTCCTTACCACAATTCCTATTGGATTTGAATCAATTGTAGGAGGCATACTACCGATTGGAAGCTCATCATATATGTAATGTCCTTGTACAATCGCTTGTTTGAATTGTTTCTTTCCACAACATACAGAACATCCACAAACAACAATTTTCTCAAAGTATTCATCCCATGTACTATAGTCCTAACCAACCTCTTGTTCAGTGCAATCATTTGTTGTGTCTGCGGGATCCATTGTCATATCCTCTTCCACCCACTGTCCTCTACATGATTTAGCAGTTTTAGGTCCACATCCATGTATATATCTTGTTCTTTTGCTAGTTTAATGCTCAAGCTCTTTGCTCCAATCTCCATCTAAAATAATCAACAACATGCATTAATTTATGTCAAGATTGGATAATACATTATAAATTTCAATACTGTGAAAAAAGATGGACATATCAAAAAATTCTATCAAATCATTTTTTCCTAAGTTAAGTCAAAATTTGAGTACCTGATGTCCCACTTCATCCATTGTGTCCTCATTTCATATGACATGATATATTGCCATGGCCTTGTCTTTCCCATATAATACACAACATAGTAAATAATTTTTAGTACAATTATATCATTTCAACGAATGTGCTATCAAACAAAAAACCTCACTTTAGTCATATATTTGGCATATTGATATCATGTTTTGGCCATCCTAATTTTCAAACTTTTCCCTTGATCATAGAACCACATTTAATCACCATTCTTATACATTTTCAACCAATAAGTTTGACCTCAGAGGCCTCATGGAAAAAAAATGACTTTATCTCCTCTATGTTGTAGCATTTGTGAATTCATAAACACCTTCCTCCTTTGGTTGAGCTTGCTTTCACTTCTTACCTCTATTGTATCTACAGATTTTGTTGTCATATCTATTTCCACCCACTTTCCTCTCTACGATTTGGTAGTTCCACAACATTTGTGTCCTCTCTCCATGGCCTCCTCTGGATCCTATAATACACAACAATGACAATAGTCACATAACAGTTGTGCACCAAGAGAATATTGTTGAAATTATCTTGTTAATACACTCACTTTTCATTAAGATGAACTATGAAAAACAAAATAGGACATTGCAACATTTTTCTCTTCACAAAAAGTTTACACACAGAATCTTGACAACTAGAGCTCAAATCTTATGATTACAAGATGACTACAAATTCACATCAAAAAGATATTTATTTACAAGCTAACTAAAAATAAAACCTATTACTAATAATTTTAGCTGAACATCCCTTCCATGGTCCCTTGTTATCCTAGATGAAAGAAAACCTATTACTAATAATTTTAGTTGGTTCTCTACCTTACACTTCTTCCAAAAATTCATTAAAACCGTAGATATTTTCTCTTTGAAAACTAGAGATTGGATTCCTTATTCTTGATTGAAACCTACTTTACATTGGATAGTGTGAGAATATTTATCTTAGATAAGATTCAAAACTTTAATTCTTGATTTTTTATTTTTCATGATTGGTTTTTATCCTCCATAGAGGCCATGGTGAAAGTAGTTGGCTTGGTTATGTAGAAATCCCCTCATCAAATAAAAGCTAACAAATATTTACAAATGGATCAACCCATATAAGACTTAACAATTTACTACAACTTTAATGAAAGATTGATACATAGCATGACCTACTTTATGTTGTATGGAAATCATATTTGTAGCCTAATATGTTATGTTTTCATAATTACTATTGTATGGAAGTCTGGCCACTAGCTAAAACCTTTGACATCTTGATTGATTTAGCTAGCATGTATATCTTCATTAACCAAGAGAAGGCATGTGATCTGAATTTATTTGTGTGAGAGGTAAAAGATTTTTGTTTTCAAGTTACTAAAACACAATACAACTTTTTTTAAGTTCCATCAAATTAAATATTTTTATTATATTTAAAGTTTCTAGGATGTATCCATTTTTTTCCAAGCTAGTTGGTGGTATGTTGTTGTCACACTAGATTCCAATGTTATAAAACCCTTACTACTTAAACATTTACCTCAATTCCAAATTTTTGCATGAGGAACATCTTGGTTTGGCATAGCTAGGTGCTAAATTAGGTGCACTTTGTGCCGCCTTTGGCACCCCAAAGAGATTACATTTAGGGTTGAAAGTTGGCACTAAAGTCGACGTTAACTATGCTAACTATAGCATCGACTAATGAATCAAAAACAAAAAATTAAAAATTTCCACCTACGTTAAAACATACCACACACCAAAGAAACACAAAACAAAGCTTTCATAACTTGAAAAAAATTAAAAATTCCCGCCTGTGCTAGAGTTTTATTTTCTTCACTCAGATTAATTTTTTGCGAGATACAGGGTAGAGGATAGATGGATAGAAATCAAACCCATGATTTCACTTTAAACGTGAAAACAAGGTATGTTTTTCCTTTTGGTTCAATTTGAATCCATAGAAAGATATTTAGATATAATTTTTAATAATAGATTTGTACAAAATGGATGCCACCTGGTAGATAATGGACGGGCTTCGATTGATTTGGGTTATTTGGTGGTCTTATTTTTGCATTATTCATTCCATTAGAGGGTTTGACCTCTCAAGAGATATCTCATAGGCATTTAAATCTAGAAAGAGAGTCATTCAAGGTAAATCTTGCTCATTAATTACCCATTTCTTTTAATTTCTTTGATTGGTGGCTTGCTTTCATACCACAAACTGGACGAAAAATTTCATACCTGGTAGTGTGTACTTTGTTTTCCTCCATAGATTGGACGGAAATAATTTTCCCTAGGTCGCCTCAAAATTTCAAGTAATAGAGGGAAGGGAGCAAAGGGAGCAGACTCTAGCCACAATTAGGTAATTCATTATCAATTTATAGATTTGTAAATGTTTCCATTGTTCCTTTGATTTTTAGTTTTTAGTTTTTTATTTCTAAATTTAAAAGAATAAATTTATTATATATATAGGGACATGAGACTAACAAAGATAAAGAGGCATTGGCTTCCATATTGGGGGTAGAGGTAATGAACAAATTGGATGGTGTGGACTTGACAATGTTTTCCAGATACATAGAAAAATGATCTAGTAAATCCCCTAAAACATTGCAACCAAATCAACCGTGTCAAAAGGAATCAATTGATTCCCCACCCAGTCCTTGATCAAGAAAAAGACCCAGTAGGAAATCAATAACAATAAAATCTAAGAATGTGGAACAAGGAGCAGAGACTTCCAATGTCCCGACCACTCCCGGGACATAGACTTCTTCCACCACGCCAACGTTTTGCATCTTAAAATGGTAGCTACGATACCAAGATAGGATACGATGTGGTTTCAGGGGAAGTTCGAATGATAGATGCTGGAAAAATGTTTGTGAATAGGTTGAAGGAATCATTCCTTTTACGATTCAAAGACCATCTACATTTACCATTCTCAAAGATACCCATGTACCTGCAAAAAGCAGTTATCCATGACATGGAGACTGAATTTGGCATAGGATGGTCTGTAAAGAAGATAAATCTACGAATGTCTCAAAACTGCAAGAGATTTTGATGCAACCAAACAAAGAAGATAAAAAAACTCCCTCTCGAGCTAAGGCTCAAAAAAATGCCAATTGATGTAAGTGTGAAAGTATGGAAAGAGCTTGTAAAAGCATATGAGAAGTCTAAAGCACAGAGGAAGTCTAGTGAGGAAAGTACACAGGTATTTTAATTTTCTCATAAGATTATATCAAATTTATTAAATGATTTTTAAATTTTATTTGTGCATAGTTAAATTGAATTAGTATATGTTTTAGGACAAGGCCTCTAAGGATAGCCTTGACAAATTTTGTGCCACGCATCATAGTGGCTAGAAAGATTTATAGGCCTTGATCTGTACATTTGTAAGTAAATTTAATATTTTCAATGATTTTTTTTCTATTTCCTAGGAAAAAGTAAATTATTGCATATTAATTAGTTTAACTAGTCCATGTGCCATGTTTTGACAGGAGAAGAAATATGGCCGACATCCAACACAATCTGAAAAGGAAATGTTACAAAGCAAAAAGTGGACCAATTTTGTAATCTAGATGGAGAATGAGGTATCAATAGTTGACTTTCAATAACTTAGTTGGATATTGTTGTGTCAATATATCAATTTTCATTTCTTGTGTTGAGTTGTTTATTGATGCGTAGGATGAGTTCTAAAGTGCTTCTCTATTGGCCCTAGATCCCACTCAATTGTCCCATTATTTCATGTTGAGGAAAGAAACATTGTTTTCCTTAAAGGGTAGTGGGTGACATTCATGCCTTATTTTCATCACATCTTTTAATTAATGACCATGGTCTTTTAATATCTCTTAAGTGTCCTCATTTAAGTTATGAGTTCTATCATTTGAGTAACTTAGTCCCTTGTTGATTTGATTTATCTTCTTTTCTCTCAAACATGGTATCTCAAGGAGTGCTTCCTTGAATTCATGTTGTCATTCTACTAAGTGATCCACATGCATATTTGTCATCCTTCCTCACGATGTTGCCATTATTTTAACATGTAAGAATGTTTTGATGCATCTTGGTAGGAATCCTATAGATCTAACACGTCCTTATAGAACTCCTTTAACACCAAGGTCAAGTCATCATGCATTTCTAATGCATATTCCATGAAATCACCTATGTCATACCTTGCAGCCTTGTAGTATTATACTTGATGTTTCAAGTGCTCAATTTCCTTCTTATGCCCTTCCATTTCTCATGTCATTTTAAGTATGTTTGATTCATTTTCTTGTGTTTTGGCAATCCTAGTCATAGCCCTAGCCACTAGATCCATATCATCTACATCCATTACCATTGCTTCCATAGCTTCATTAAATTTCAAGAGTATAGTATGACATGCAACTTCTTGGTCAACAAAATATCAGGTACATGCTTGGGAAAAGTATGGGGTGCCTTTGCGGTGCCATAGATCTTCCTATATGTTAGCAACATATAGGGAGTAATCGTTTAGGTTCTCCAAGATTCTGATCAAGTCTTCAGACAACCTAGGGAACTTTTACTCAAATAATAGCTCATGCAAGGGAGCAAAGAATTGGTCACAAATGTACTCATATTTGGATGAGTATTTGTGCTCCCATTGGTCCTAGCAATAAAAATGGACAAAATTCCATGGGATGCTCCATGTCTAATTCATCCCCAAATAATTTATTAGTTGCACAAATAATATAACACAAGTAAGAGGTTGTATAGAATTTTGGCTTTGTGCCCACTAGAGGAGACTCGACTCTCATTATTTCATTGCATAAAGTGAGTGACAAAAAAAAATACCTAGTTTAAAATTGGCCCTTCTTTAAGCAACATATGTAGCAATGAGACTTAGGATTCTTAAAAATGAGAAGCATCCTTCTCCCCATACAACCTGCTAACTAGGGCCACTATGTTTTTTACTAAACCCTTGAGGCTGATGGAAGGGTACCATTTAGTGTTCCTAGAAGTTAATTGTCTAACTCCTCCTCTTGAGGTTTAGGCTATGCTTCAAGCTTGAAAACTAGGAACTTTTGTTGTAACATCCACTTCTAGGACCCATGGGTGATGTGGCACAAGGCTTTGAACTGCCACATAGGTCTTATAGAGAGAGTGTTTGGTGTAAAATCCAAACCTAAGTCCTATAGAGAGAGGGGTTGGCGCTAGACTCCAAGCACCAAAAAACCATAAAATAGTCCTCTCATCCATGAACTTGTGTGCCCAAATGCTAGATCAACCCCACACCTATGGAAGATGAAGGGCCACTCCACATAGAAAATTAATAAAGTATCTCATGTGGGTCAAGTAGACCAAATAATCCATGCATGAACCAATAAAAAACCTCCATGATGCATCAACATGTGTGCAAGGGTGCTATGTCATCTCCATCATGCCTCAACATATGTGTCAATGCCAAATCAAGTCCAACGTGTGGTATTGAGAAGGTCGATCTATGTCAAAAAGTGATGAACAAACATGTGTGAGCCAATGGGGACCAAGTGCTCCATGAACTAATCTCATATAATTTGTAGTAGAAACTTATACATAATATGTCAATGTCTTAAGAAAATAGGCATCACAATATATCACCATGGATCTTGTAATGATTCCATCATTCATAAAAATAGTAAATCACATTCAATGTATACATAATCTCTAGTTAAAAGCTTAATATCCTTGATCTAATCTCTAGTTAAAATCATAATAAAATTTGACTTTCAATATTGACTCTAAAATATGGGGACATATAAACTAGTTAATTCTCAAAGAACCTTTGAAGCATATTACAGTGCCAAAATGTGCTAGAAAAATATCCATTTCTGAAATATAGAAGAAGAAGATTTATAGACCAGTTAACTCTCAAAGGATCTTCGGGGCAAACATAATCATATATAGCACAAAATGCAGAGGGTTGGCACTTAAGGTTATGTAATAGAATTTACAATTGATAGTTAAATTGTATAACAATTTTTTTTTATGATCTTTACTAACGTTTATTAGAATTGTTGCATGTTTTACATCATTGGAATGACATATTAGTTGTAACTTTTTTGAAATTTTATTATGGTATGTGCACTTTGAGATGATGTAATATGATTATGGTTATGTTTCATATGTTGTAATATTAGATATATAATCGAAAAATAAATTATTGCACGAAATAAATAATAACTTTTCATTTAAATATTTTTTTTGTAGATCACGAGTCTTCCAGAAGATCAAGATAATACTCATGATATAGATCCAGAATATGTTGGTTCTCGTATAGATCACATGGAAGAGGATGACGATGACACATATATAAAAGACACCGAGGCCAATGATGATGATGATGATGATGATGATGATGATGGTGGTGGTGGTGGTGGTGGTGGTGGTGATGATGATGAGGCAGTTGCTGGTAGTAGCTAGTGACATTCATGATCATATAGACGACATCATGGATCATTGTTGATATATCGTTATGATGACTCTTTTCATGGTTACTATCATATGTATCATTTTCACAGCCTGGAGTACCATATTATTGAATTATATCATTTTGACTTATATCATTTGGACATGTATCATCTTGACTTGTATCATTTTGAGTTACATAATTTATCATTTTTACTTATATCATTTGTACATGTATCATTTTGACTTATGTCAACTATTGGACATGTATCATTTTGACATGTTATTGACCTACTAGCATATTTGACTTTCACTTGTTTTAGTTATATATGATGATGATCTTACTAGTATTGACTTGTCAATTTATATATATTGAAAGTGGTCGATATTTCTGGATGGATATTTATTACATATGATGATTTTAATTTACTACTCATGATAGATGTTGTCAAATTCAATTAAATTATAGATATTTGACTCACTTGTTTTAATTACAAATGATGATCATGTTATAATAATTATTTTGTTATTTAATCATATGAGTTAAATAATTAAATTACTTTATAATCATATGAGTTATTTAAGAGGCATGATATATTTAACTAATTAAATTAAAATAAAACATATTATTTAATTTACTTACTCTATAATCATATGAGTTATTTAAGAGGCATAATATATTTAACTAATTAAATTGAAATAAAACATATTAAATTAATAAATGGAAGAAAAACAAGAATCATTTTTAGAAGCAACAATGGAAGCCAAACTAGAAACAAACCAGAAGCATTCTTGGAAGAAAAACTTGGCGTTATCTAGGAAGCAAAAATAGAAGCAATTCAGGTAGCAAACAAAGAAGTAATAATGGAAGAAATTTTAGAAGAAACAAAATATGCAATAATAGAAGCCATATTAAAAGCAACAAAAGATGCAAAAATGGAAGCAAAGCTAGATGAAATGAGTGATGTTATATCAAAAGAAAAATTGGAAGCAAAATTGAAAGCAAAATTGGAAGCAAAACTGGAAGCAAAAATAGAAGCAAAATTGGAAGCAAAACTAGAAGAAAAACTAGAAGCAAAATTGGAAGCAAAACTAGAATAAAACCTGGAAGCAACACAAGAAGAAAAACTAGAAGCAAAATCAGAAGCCAAACTGGAAGCAACAAAGGACATCGTAATGGTAGCAAAACTAGAAGCAACATAGGACATCATAATGGAAGCAAATCTTGGTGTCAATTAGGAAGCCAAAAAAGAAGCTATTTTTGACACCATACCAAAAGAAAAATAGGAAGCATGAATGGGAGCAAAACTAGAAGCAAAAATGGAAGCAGGCATGGAAGCAAAACTAGAAGCCAAATTGGGCGCTAATTTAGGCGCTATTTCTGACATTAAATTGGTCGTGCTTCTTGACACTACTCGAGGTGCTAAAGGATGCACTATTTATTTTGCTACTTTTCTGACACAAAATTTGATGTTAAATCTAGTGCAAAAAACGCTGAAGAGAACATGTAGTTTGGCACCGAGTTTTGTGTCAGCAAAAGTTTCCAATTCATGAACTCAAATGCACTAAATTTCAGTGCTATTTTAGGTGCTAATTCCCTATTTTTTTGTAGTGTGGTTCCTTTTATTTGTGATCTATTTGCGATCAATCATATTTGTTCAAGAATTTTAGTCTTCATTTCATGGTTCTTCTCTCAAAATTTGAATATCTATGATACTTGAAGTTTATATGCATAAATTTGTGAGGATTAATTAGGTTAGATTTGATTTGTAACTTGAATAATTGATTCACCCAAATAAATGACTAAACCATGACTAAATAAATGACTACCATGACTAAAATAAATGACTACAATGGCTAAATAAATGACTACCATGAATAAAATAAATGACTACCATGACTAAATAAATGAATACAATGACTAATTAAATGACTAGCATGACTAAAGAAATGACTACCATGAATAAATAAACAACTATCATGACTAAATAAATGACTACCATGACTAAATAAATGACCAGTTAACAACAATCAATGACTAAATTAACAACTAAATATACTACCAAATTGATCAACTAAAACAACTAATAAATGACTAAAAATGGTTTAATCATAAATTTGGTCACGTTATAAATGACTGGCAATAAACTACTAATGGTCACATGACCAAGCTAATGGTCACGTGACCAATTTTTAGTAGTTTTTTTAGTCATTTATTTATGTTTTTGTACTAGTTTTCATATTATATGCATAGGTGATTCCCTCCATTGGATATTCTTTAACCCCAAGAACAACCTATATACAATAACTTTTTCTATGACTCCTCTAATAGGTTAAACATGTGCTTCCATAACCTACCAATTCAAAACTAGCTTTGGCTATATAGACTCCACTCAATTGAAGTACTTAATACTATATATAAATACACCCACTCCTTAATATGGAGTATGTACAAAAACACAAGCAATAGAGAATCCAAACTATAAACAAGTGACTTCAATTTTGCATAGGTTGAAAACAATCTTTCCCTAAAAGCATAATACATTTTCCAAACAAAACAAGCATTTCACATAATCATTCTAAATTCAATCAAGCATAAAAGAGTAAGATTCAACATGCCTGTAAGTATAATGTAATACCCCTCCTTTTTGGCTCTTTTGTTCGGTAGTATTCTTCTTTGTTATGTTGTTTATGTTTATGCTTTGAATTTGGAACTTGGTTACTATTTGATCGCTAACTGTTCAACGATGCGAATGTTATATTTTGATGTGATGTTATTTTACTTTGATGTTATCTTTATGGCATGCTTTGGATTAGCTTCACAAATATTTAATTAATGATGTATGCTTTTGATCATATCATTGACGTTAGATTCGTTAGTTAGTAATACTGTATTGGTGAAGGGAATGGGATTGTACCACTCGCTTGCGAGCGCCCTATGATTCCAGGATTTCCTCTTCACGGTGTGTTTTAAATTATGTATATATGCATGTTCGATGTACTCTTTGTTCGCAGGTTAACAAGTACATGACATCGACTCCACCTGGTTCACAGGTTTGAGCGTGTCCATTGGCCAACGATTTTCGATTGGGAGATAGTAGCTAGGTTTTTCGTGCCAAGTCATCACCCTAGTCATAGTGTGTCATTGGGTTTTAGTCGGGTTAAGTTGCTTCTTGTTGTTCGTCTCTCCTTGTTTCCATTTAAATTGCAAGTTAGAAAAGGTAAATAAATGGCTTTATGTATTTAAGTTGTTGATTAAATTTATCTGGTTATAAGGTTATAAATGTTATTTAATTTATTAATTAATATAATTTAATTAATAAAATGACCTAATATTGGATTAGATTTATTTTATTGATTAATTAAATTAATTATGTTGAAATAAATCAAGTTATTCATTTTGGAAATAGTAATTGTTAAATTCTTTTAAATTCAAAATGATAAGTGTTAAAGTTGTTTTGAAAAGAAAATTTTAAAGTTGAATGCTTTTTGGAAATGAAAATATTTAAAAACATTCAAATGCATTTGGAATAGAAAATTTTAAAATAAATAATAAAGCCATGTTGAAAAGAATTTTAGCTTTAAATTTGCAAATAAACAAAATATCTTTAAAAAATGCAATAACTATGGGGATAGGATATTTTAGGGTATTTGACCAAATTTCGGGGAAAAATAGAAAATACTTTTCATTCTTGGAAATTTGGCTGTGAGAAAATTGAAAGGAGAGTTCATGTTTTGTTGATGCATTTTGGGGATTTTGGAAAAGCTTTGGAGGAATTGAAATTTGCAGCTCATCTTTCTTCTCAAACTCTCCATCCAGCTTTAGATCATAGGGTTTCCTTATTTATTTGTTTAGAAATTTGCATTTTCAGTTTAAAATTTGCTTGTAGATCTTTGTTTTGAAACCTTGTTTGAATCTTGAAGAAAGTGAGAATGGTTGTTGAAAATCAAAACTTGCAACAAGAAATCTTCAATTTTAGCAATAAAAATTTGAAAGAAACAAAAACAAATCAGAAAACCTTGTGTTGAATCTAACAATTTTTCATTATGTTCTTTTTGAAATTAAAATTTGTTGTGTTTTGTTATTCTATAGAAAATTTGCCCAATTTGGAAAAATTCTTATCATTTTCGTCTAGGTATTTCCTGAAACAGGGGAGACTGGTTTTGTTTTTAAATTGAAAAATTTAATATTATTTTTTTTTATATAGTTTGTATGGGGGTTGTGAGGCCGCCCCACAACCGCCCCCATGTGGGAGGCGCTGGCTGTGGAGGCAGCGCCCAGCGCTGCCCCCATAGGTAGCAACTCCCCATTTGGGGAGGGGCTATGTGGTAGTCCCCAAAGGGGCTACGCAACAACAATAACATTTATTTTTTTATTTTTTTATTTTAAAATTTAGTTTTTATTTTTATATATTATACTATATATTTAATATAATATATATTAATTTTATATATTAATTTTATATTATATATATAATATATATATATATATATTATATGTATATATATTATAATATTGTTTAAATAATTTTTTTTATAATTATTTTATATTGTGTATATATATATAATGTATATATATTATGCATTTTCTTTTTAAAATAATTTGTAATATGGAATTTTAAATTGGTTGATTTTAAAAATATTTATATATTTAAACAATAATTATGTATTTAAATGTATATACATATAAGAGTATATACATTAAGTATATACTTTTATATGAATACTTAATATATACTTATATTTAAATATAGATTATTTTAAGGCATTTTGTTATGTAATAGGAGCAAAAAGTAGATGTTATAATCAAATGATTTAATTAAAAGATAATGTTATAATCAAACGTTTTTATTTAAAAAGATTGATTTTAATCATTTTGTATGATTGAGCAAATGAAATTAGATTATTAGTTTAAGTTCCTTAACGTGGCAATGAAATGTATTTACTTATGATTATGTGCAAATAATGTTAATTATTTAATTGATTTCATGTACTATGTCATTACTTGGCATAGATTTAGGAAATCCTAACATTAATTCTTAAGTTGCCTGAAATGCTCTCTGGGTGATGTTTCGTTCATTCTCGATGTTGGGCAATGGGGTTGTTTGTCTCGTAAGTCTTCCAGAAGAGTTATTCTAGGTTGGGATGTTTTATGTGGTGGTTCGATTTGCGTATTGCCTTGGAAAATGCATATAGGTGTAACCTGTTGTTTTACCCAGTTTTCACAAACGGGATGGTTTGTGCCTCCTTGGGACTAGGAGAGGGTTATGTGGTTCGTTCCTCCTTTGGAAGGAGTGGATTGTGTGTTTTGTTTCCTCAAGTGTTTGGAGTGAGTTTCCATTATTTGTTGCCTCCTTGGATTGGAGTGGTTGCCTTATCTTGTTTACCCATTGAGTTGTGGTTTTGTACCGTGTGGGTTGTCGATAGGAGAGTGGCTCTAGGTGGGGGTCCAGCACACAGAGGGGCACCAAGGTAACTCACTTAGGGTTTAAGTAAGTGGTAACTTAAAAAGAATTAATGAAAAACTCTTAGACTAATTAAGATAATAAATTCCTCTCTTATGACTCATTCACTTTTAAGGTTTGAGATGAGATGAGAAGCACAGTTTGTATGAGGGTCCGACGGCAGGTAGAGGCAAGCCAGGGTAACCCAAGATGGGGGTCTGATAGCCTAGGAAGGTTGAGCCAGGGTAACTCATAGCAAATGATGTGTGACACTCTCGCTATGTCAACTAGAAGTCAGTTTTGTTGTACTGCGTAGATGATCTTTGTTCTCTAGAAGCATTGTAACCTTTGTGTTGAGTGATATTGTGTTTGTAGTTGTTTCAGTTCAGTTATGTTTTAGCCTGTGTCTAGTGGTAGATGGTCTTGTATAGGAATTCCTTGCTACTATCTCCTAGCATGGGGGGTGAGCCTTCGGGTATCACATGGTTGGGTGGAACGTGCACCTTAATCCGTTGGGTTTTCATCTTGTTCATGTGGACGAGATTTCCAGTTGGAGAGCTCGTGGGATCCTGATTCATCTCATGCTTTATTCTTTTTAGTTGAATCTTGTAACTTGTTACCCCTCATTTGTATCGAGGTGGAAGATGTAATTTATAACCATGCTTATTGGATTTATCTCATTCAGGGAATGAGTGTTGTAATTTTATTGTTAAATGATCGTTATTGAAATCATGCGGTATCTCATATGCTTTGTTGTATTTTATCTTGTATGGGATGTATGTGTTTCTCATTTCGTTGAGTAATTAATTGTTATGGTTTCAATTCATGTTTCTTGTTTGGGTTTTAAGTAACCTCAGTCTCGTAACCTTAGAGGTTGTTGCAATGGGTAGGGAACTTGCATGTTTTATGTACTTAAACAAAAAAAAATTATTGCGTTTGAGTAGTTAATTGCAACTTCCACTAGGGTTGTGTGGCGGGGAGTTATATATAAAGCTCCAATTTGATCTAGTTGGTTTCCAATACTAGCCTCCTCAAATCAACTTGCAACTTGACAACAAATTACTTCCACTCTTCGCAAATACTCTCACCAAATCTCTCAATAGAACACTTACAAAACCACCCTCTAACTCCCTCACAAAACGCAAAAGAAAAATAGAGCAACTCTCATAAAATAATAGTAGAGTGTAGATATGCATCCCTTTGAGGTAAATAATTCCTCTATTTATACACAAAAATCAACATCTATAGGCTAAAACCAAGGTAAATGAATCAACACTTCTTGGCTCATTTGATTCGACTCAACATGGTAAACAAAAAGGTGGCAGATTTCTAACTTAAGACTAAATAAAATAGCACAGTAGGTTGATTCATTAATGGAAAAAAAGAACACTACTCATAAATGCGAGGTAAATAATCACACAGGTTGACTCTATCCATGCCAGCTTCTACTTGACTTATTCTCCAATTCAATTTGGTTTCCATCACTAGATAGAGCTCATAAAATAGACTTCTAAAGCAATGTAGTTATTCATAATTTGGCACCACATAAACTTCTTACGTGTTGTTTGGTGTTAATAGATAAAAGACCAAGTCAAAGCTTTTTAAATGTGTTTCAAATTGCTTTCAATACTCTTGACTATGTCTTATAACTATTTATGCGCACCTCTTTATGTGTTGTGTTCCTTTTGCAAAGCATAGTAATTCATATCAAATGTTTACAATGTTGCCTTTAGTGTGCACTATTTATGGTTGCGCTTAACACTATATAAGATGTGTGTTATACACTATACTTTGTATAGTATGCACTTTGGTTTTTAAAACAGTAGCGCTTTATTTATATTCAACACTTAGTCAAACATTATAATTTATCAACAATAATATATATATATATATATATTCATGGTATATATATATTCTATTATACATATATATATAAATAGCTTAACATGTTATTATATATATGTATATTTATACATATACATATATATATATATATCAACTTATATGATTATTGTTACCTGTCAGCATATTATGTATCATGTCCCTTCAGTTTTCGTCTTCCTTGGTCTTCAATCTTTATTTTTTGCCTAAGTCTAAGGTTTTTGCCTTCATTTTAGTCTCAGTTGCGGGTTCTTATAAATTCCAAACCTCTTGTTGCGCATTTTATGAGTTATGAAACATAAGTTGTTGGCATTGTATGTTTTAACTTTGGCATCGGGTTTCTATTTTTTCTAACTTCCCAACAACCCAATTTGTTCTTTAGTGGCATCAAGTGAGTTGGTTCATTGTAAAGTAGGGGAGTCAGAGGTTTTCATAACTTTGTAACTTCCAACTTTAGGTTGCTAAGTTCTAGTTTTCCGCAACAAGGTAATATGTTGTGTGTCCACATGTTTTGAGGCACCACTAATGCATTTAATGAGGCATACGATACAACCTGGAGATGTCATATCGAGGATTATGCAAGGCACACAAATCTTAGGGTTTGCTTTATCGAGGATTTAAATAAAGCACCATAATAATTCATCATCAAATACACGTCCTATCATTTGCACAACTTAAGGTGGTGAAAATTTATTTGGTTGAGCTTGCAATAGCACCTCTATCCTTTACAATTATTTCTTCAAGTGTACAAGTGTTTTCCTGCATACTGTGAGCTCATGCAGTCTAGAATCAAAAAGCATTGGCTTGGCATGTTGGGACACAGAGCTAGGATCTTTTAAGTTGGAAGAATTTTGGGCGTGCCTTGAAAGTGATAAAAAGACTGTTGTTGACGTGAAATTATTAGAAAGTGAGTTAGCTCATGTTGGGGGTTTTCCAGAATCCATCCTCGGTGTGGAATTAATAGGTGCATGTGCAAGAAGATACGTTCCAGAGAAATAGGAAATCAAAGTCGTCGATGAGACTATTGTTGCCAAAATTTCTCCTAGAACTGTTTCTCGCGCACTAAGGATTCTTGAGCGAGCTCCCATGAAGGATATGTCTATCGCAACAGCTGGTGAATTCTTCAAATTCAATGAAATTCAGTGCAATAATTCTATAGCCAAAGGATGGTTAAAATTTTAAAAAAAGAGGTAAGTCACAACTACCCGCTAAACTCAAAAGAATGCATTTCAAAGGAGAAATTGTGGATGCTATTACTCTATTGCATCATATTGTTGGGGATGCACAAATTGAGTCTTTCAAAAATTGGATGTGTCAATTCATTTTGGATGTTTGTGATGATAATGTATACATTAATTGGTCCAAGTTAATTTGCTTCCATTTAAATGAACAATTGATCAATTTTTCAGAAAATGACTACTTTTCATTTGTGTTCTTGCTTAACATATGTTATAGCTAGTCAAAGGTCATTTTGGCCAGGATTGAAACCACAAATACGCCCAACTTCTGGCATGCTTGTGTATAAGTGCTACCCACAATTTACTAAGCAGGCCAGGATGGGAGATTTTTCCCTTGTTAATGATGCATTTTTAATGGAAGTTGTAAAGAAATTAGATGGGAATCCTAAAGTGCATTTTTCTAATGAATCAATGTCTCTGGTGTCAAAATTAGGAAGTTTCTAAATTTAGTTTGATAGATTTACCTATTTGAGGATTAGTGGTTTTGAAAAAGCCCCACTCAAATTACCCAAATACCCTGAAGATTTGCTTGTATTCTTGGAAGTTTGTAGAAAAATGGTTTTTGTAAATGTGAAATACTTGGGTATGGGGAAATAGGGGTATCCTTTCCCATTGAAAACTCCATCTTTCACCTATAAGAATAATCAAATGGCTAAATGTGATGCAGACCTTCTTGTAGAATATAATCTTCCACATTTGTTCATGAGAGCTAATTTTGATAGCAAGGGTTTTGTTAAGCGAAATTTATATGGAGCAAGCTCATATCAACATCAGCCCACTATTGAGGACTTATGGGAGGATTGCACTGATGAAAATGAAGTCCTAAAGAGAGATTTCATGAGATTAACCCTTGAATAGATATAAAATTTTGGCCTACCTTTCAAGATTCATGAGAGCACAGTTGATGATTGGTGGTCGTTGACCCCGAATATGAGAAGTTATCTAATAAGTCACATCCCAAGGTTGAATGGAATGAGAATGAAGTATTGGATATGAATATATAGGCTGCCCCAGTCATGAAGAGAATTCAGGATTGGCTGGAAGGAAAATGACGATAAGTGGCAGGTTCTACTCAAGAACCAAGGTCTTCTCAGAAAAATGAACAAGGGTCTTCTCAAGCAACTATAGTTGGCATGCCCTCGGGAAGAATAGCTACAAGATCTTCCATGAAAATTCACAGTCTGGAGGTGATGGGGAGAAACCAAAAGAGGTGACCAAACTAAAATCTGTATTTGAGCAAGATAGTCCATCTACTCTTGCTCCCAAAAAGAAGGTTAGCCAAACTAAACCTATGTCTAAGGATCCAGATGCTATTTTCAAGAAAATTGTTGAGGATAATACTTTCCCTCCATTGTTCGAGGTGCTCTCTTCTCCAGTGGAAAACATACCTATTACTCTTGGGGAGACTAGAGAAATTGCTCAAGAGAATAAGAATTCTTCCTTGATTGAAGCTTCTCCAATTTGGTTGAGAAAAGCAGTAGAGAAGAAGAGGAAATACACTCCTATGACAACAGTTGGAGTAGATACAGTTACAAAGCTGCTTCAAACTTCTTCAAGACCAAAGAAATCTTAGAAGATGTCAAGGATATTGACTGATCCCAATTTTAGTAATCAAATGTTGGAAATTGTTGATCCCATAAAAGATATGAATGAAAATGAGATAACAGTAACTAATTATAAGATCACACATGTTGATATGGGACCCCAGACACTTGAAGGAGATATATCATGTTGACTATTCAGTCAATGCTTTGATCAAGTGAGTAAAAGAGGAAAGGAAAGAAAAAGTGGCATTGCAAACCCAGGTTCTTGATTTGAAGAACTTTATTTCTTCTATAGTAGCTTTTTCTATATCCGGTGAAGCTTCAAGTTCTCAAGAAAGGATCATTGGTGAGTCCACAATGTAGCCAATTAGAAAGAATTTGAGCTATTCTATACATGTTAGTGAATGGATTGATAATATGCTTGAAGAAACTATTCTCTTTATTAGTAATTCTATACTTTTCTACACTCAAGTGGTTGACAAAAAGGAAGGAGTTGATGGCAGAGCTTCAGCAGATCTGAAAAGATCAGACTAGTCTTTATGTGCTCTCACAAGAGGTTAAGGAATTAATTTCCATGGTCGTATAAAATTGGTAAATGAACAAATTGTAGGTGATCCAAAAGAATTAGATCCTTCATGGCCCAATGCATTACAATTGAAATTGAACATCTATGATACTTTGGTAAAAGAAATTTTTGTAGTACTTGAGAGATACATGGACATATTAGTGGAGATAAAAGGAAATTGTCATCACCTGAAGGTAGGGATAACTGATGAATTTGATGAAAGAATTTTGGACTCAAGAGGTTTGTCTGAAATTTAAGGAAATTTTCAACAAGGAGATGATTGAACTTGCCACCATGACTAAGGAATCTTTCCAAACGCTTAGTAGACTACAAATTTACCTCATTTCCTTTAAAGTAGAGGCGAGTAGGAGATTTGACAAATTGAATGAATCTGAAGTAGCTCTAACTTGAGTAAGAACTAGACTAAAAATTACAAGTACTCCAGGGAGCAAAGAATTGCTTGCAATTATTTCTAAGTATAGGGATTACAAAAGTAGGATGAAGGTGTAGGAGAAGCAGTTACAACAATAAGTTGTCAAAAATATGGATGTTGAAGAAGCTGAAGCGGCGGGAGATGATGCATAATTATTTTTAGTATTTCATGATACTTTCTTTATTTTGGCTCTTTAAGTTTAAGACTCTTTAAATTATTCAGTGTGGTTAATTTCAAGAAACCATTACCAATACTATCTATTTATGCTTTAAATATGGATTCGGCTGGTATGCTTAGGATCTTTTGGGAAAACTTTGATTTTCTCATTAGAAAAAACTCTGTTATTTGAATATTTTGCTATCTGTTATTTTGATATAGAATACAATGGTGGAATTTGTGCATGCGTAATCTTTGAATTATGATGTATGAATCTATTCTTCTTATGTTGAAATTCTTGCCAGTGTTTATATCTATGATTGGGATAATAGGTATTTCAATTGGTGCATCACTATAGTATCATTTATCTGTGAATAAGGGTTCTGCGGTGATATTTAATTTCATTCAAGTGTGAAGTATTTTTAGTTTTATTTAATGAAGTTGTTGATTACCTTTAAAGCTTTTTGGTTAAAATCCCCCACCTTTATTTGCTTTCTGTTTAAAAGCAATAGAATTTAAGATTATTCCTTGAACATCAAACGAAGGTAGCTGCCACCTTCTAAAATAAGTAGAGAATCGGCCTGTAAATTATATGATTACAGATTCAACTATGGTTACATTTGTCACCTTTGTGGGTGTGAGAATATAGAGTTAGGTGATAAATCTGTCAACCAACAATTATAAATATGCGTCATTCGATATTCGAATGCATAAACTTGTATCCATTTACTATCAAGATTAATATCGTACATGTATATATATATACATACATACATATGTATATTTATATATATTAATATATTTGTATAGAATTTTCCTTCACGTCAATACATACACATATATCAATATATATATATATATTCATATACATATATATTCATTATATACATATATATATATATAGCATTACCTTCAAACATACATAAAAGCAATAATATTAACTGACATATATACACTAAATATATATGTACATATATATATACATGTCGCTTTTTCCATTCAATGTTCCCATGCGTATGGGTAATTCGCTCATAATCATGTGTAGATATGTCTATCTACATATACTTATGTACATTTTTACTCATGTGTATGAGTTCATTGTAGACATGCATATATGTATGTATATATAAATCCTATGTATATATCTCATCGATTGTACTCTTAAATAAGTACTCATAAATATAAATAAACTCAAACACTTAATTCAAGAATGATCTCACAATCAAAATGAAACCTCTCCTTAACAATCAAACCAAGGTATCTTACCTTTTCCTGAAACTATTGACTTGACTTGACCAATCTAAAAGTGAGTGTGTGAAAGCTTGATTAGACTCATTAAGGGTTACCAAACCAAAACTCTTCTCCTGAGTGATACTTCCCCTCAACCTGTACTTGCAACCAACTTGGCACATTTGCAAAGGTAGTCAATTGATCACAAAACAATCATTTGCAGTAAAATTGTATAGTCAGAATTAATACATTTATATATATCATCAAATTGAATCAACCATTTATTCATTATATTTCCAACGATTCATGCAAAAAAAGTACAATCACCTTTATTTCCATCAAAGTTACAAACACACACACATATGCAAGTATTTCATCTAGCTAGGCAAAATTAATGAGGTAAATACACAATGGGGTGTAACATATCCCCCCACTTGTGAAGCATCATCCCTGATGATCTCATGTAGCAAACATAGACATAAAGCATAAAACATAATACATAATACATAATATTTTTTTCAAGAACTCTCAAAAGCATGTAAAACATGTGGAAACTTTTGCTCCATTTCAACATAGTCTTCCCAAGTAGCACAATCTTCTACATATTGGTCCCATTGGACTTTGCACTGCAGAACCTCTCTGTTACATAAGCAAAGCTTACACGTTTTGAGCACCTTAATAGGTTCAATTGTTACTACTGCAGGGTCCTGTACCTGTCAAGTGTTCCAATCAATGACATGATTATCACTTGGTATATACTTCTTTAGGTACAAGACATGAAAGGCATTATGCATTTGGGCAAGAGCTGGTGGAAATACTATTTGGTAAGAAACATGGTTTACTTCCTCTAAAATCTCAAATGGACCTATGTCTCATAGAGCTAGTTTGGATAACTTCCCAAACTTTATGGAACTCTTTTGAGGTTTTCTCTCAACAACACTTTTCCCCTACTTCAAATTTTCTAGATACTCTCTTAGAATTTGCATAGGTTTTTTACCTATCATTGGCTTCACCTAGCCTTTGCTTAATAATTCCAACTTGCTCTTCAATTTTTGACATCTCTAGTCCAAGACTTATCATATCCTCTAACTTATCCCAACTTATAGGAGTCAGAAATTTTTGACCATACAATGCTTCAAAAGGAATCATCTTAATTGAAAAATGATAGGAATTGTTATACACAAAATCCACTAAAGGAAAGTAATCTTCCCACTTGTATTGCTAATCCATGCAATACATTCTCAGTAGGTCTTCTAATACTTGATCCACCCTTTTAGTTTTCCCATCTTTCTCTAGATGATATGTAGAACTTATATTCAATTGAGTTCCAAGTGAGGAAAAAAAGGTTTGCCAAAACCTAGGTGTCACATGAGCACCTATATCTGAAATAATCTTTTCAAGAATCCCATGTAATCTAAACACCTCTTGAACAAATTTTTGAGCTATGACAGGAGCTCCATCCATTAAATTTATAGGAATAAAATACACTACTTTGGTAAGTTTTTCCACTACCACCAAAATGGCATTGTGCTTATTCCTCAACATAGGAAGACCCTAGACAAATTCCATACTAATGACTTGCTACTTCCTCTTAGGAACATCGCGAGGATACAAAAGACCTGCTGGGTGATGATGTTCAACTTTCACCCTTTGACACTCTAAGCATCTTGCTACAAATCTAGCAGTATATCATTTCATCCCTTTATAGAAATATAATGGCTTTACATCAACATCATCTTAGTCACACCTAGATTTCTAGAATATGGTGCTTCATGCACTTCTTTCCACACCAAATTATCAACTCTTTAGAATTAGGCACACAAATTCTTCCTTTAAACCTTAACAATCCACTAGGTTCAAAATAAAATCCTTTGTACCTTGCATCTTGCGAATTATCCATGAGTGCTTGCTTAACTTGCTCATAGTACTTGTCACCCTTGGATTTCTGCAATACTTGATGCTTAAAGTTGGTTTGAATGGATACCATTGAGGCGATATTCCTTTTGTGACTTAGGGCATCGACAACCTGATTCTATTTTCCCTTGATGTAGTTGATATTGAAGTAATAATCAAATATCAACTCTAACCATCTCTGTTGTCATGCATTCAAATTGGGTTGAGTAAACACACACTTAAGATCATGATGATCAATATTTAGTTCAAATGGCTCCCCAAGCAAATAGTGTCTCCACATCTACAATGCATGAATGATTGCTCCTAACTCTAAGTCATGCGATGCATAATTTTTCTCATAGGGCTTCAACTTTCTTGATTCATAAGCTATGACTTGCCCTTCTTGCATTAAAAACTCCACCTATTCATTCTCATGATGCATATGTGATGAAAGTGAAGTCACCCTCTGGATCTGGTGCCTTCAATATCAGAGTCGTAGTCAACTTCTCCTTGAGTAGATCAAATACCACTTGACATTTTTCATTCACTCAAACTTCTTTCCTTTCCTTTGCAATGAAGTAATAGGAAAAGCTATCTTGGAAAAGTTTGCAACAAACTTCCAATAGTAGCTAGTCAAACCCATGAACTTCTAACCTCTGGTATGTCCTTAGGTATTGGCCATTCTAGCACCGCTTTTATTTTAGTTAAATCCATTGAAATTCCCTCAGCTGGAATTACGTGACCCAAATACACCTTCTGAAACAAAGTACCCTTAGAGAGTTTTCCATACAACTTATGTTCTCTTAACCACTAGAGAACTGTCTCTAAATGTTTGCAATGCTCCTCTTCATTCTTGGAATAAATTAAGATATCATCCAAGAATACTAAAACAAACTATCATAAGGGAGAAATCAATATGCATAAGGAAATCAAAATGAATGAACTAAACTAATCTAATTCAAATGAAAGATTAAGATTCATACCCATTACTCACGAAATGAACAATATAAAAGCAAATGAAGAGAAAATAAATGAATTCAAACAATCATATTGTTACCCATATCGTGTCAAAGTGTATTTGCAATGATGTTGGATTGTTGTTGTATCAATAGGAAGCCTCCATTTATGCATTGTAAAAGCTCCAAATTTTCGTGTGATGGTATTCGAAGATATGTGTAAAAGCTTTCAAGAAATCGAATGGCAATTCAACATTACTTCGTTGCACAAAAGATATCCATTCTCTGATCCTTTTTTAGGATGGAGAGGATTGTTATATAGATTTTACGATTTGAGATAAACGTGCAAGATTAAACAATGTTGAATCAAGATCAATGGTTGAAAGTTGTGTAGAAGAATTAGATTGCTTAGTTTAGCTCCTGTGATCAAATCAATTAAGGATATTGATTCATCAATCAAAGGAATTAATAGATTACCCAATCTATGGTAATTGAGGAAATCATGTTGAACCTTCAGTGGGATTGAAGAATAGATGAATCAGCTAGGAAATAGATGGATTAGTCAGCCAGTCAGGGTGTGCAATCGCGGATCATAATTTTCTCAATCATAAAAGTGGGTGAGGGTAATTAAATTAAGCTTTTTTGAGTTGAATGTGCAAGTCATGTTTGACTTTTACAAACAAAGTTGTATTTTTTTGTTTTGACCTTTTTGAATGATGTTTGAACGAATTTATTTAATTATTCAAGTTTAGGGGAAAGTGATTTAATTAGAATATTAAGTGATAATAATTTAATTGATTTAGGGGAATAGGGTAAATTAGCGACATGATTAAATAATTGATGCTATTTAATTAATTAAAAGAATAAATATTAGATTAGGACTTAGTTAAATAAATGAAATTTATTTAATTAGTCGAAAGTGATGAAAAGGTGAATTAATTAAATAATATAATATTATTCAATTAATAGAGGAAATTAGGGTTTTTGATGTAATTGATGTGAAATGCAGTTATATTAGATGATAATGATGTTGATGATGGAAAAATGTTATTCAAGATGTGTGATAAGTGTTAGGTCATTTTTACATGTCTACACAAACCTATCTAAACAATCCCTAAAAACATTGTTCATTAGGTTCATAAATGTTGTAGGTGCATTAGTAAGTCTGAAAGGTATGACTGTAAACTCATAATGCCCATATCTAGTTCTAAAGGAAGTCTTGAATATGTCTTCATCTTTGATTCTCAGTTGATGGTAACTTGATCGCAAATCAATCTTTGAAAACACAAACACTCCTCGCATCTGATCAAATAGATCATTGATACATGGAAACAAATATTTATTTTTTATTGTAGCTTTGTTAAGCATCTAATAATCAATACACAAGCACAGTGTCCCATCCTTCTTCTTCACGAAGATCACTAGTGCTCCCTAGGGTGAAACATTGGGTCTTATCAATCCCTTAGATACCAACTCTTCTAATTGAGCCTTGAGTTCCATTAACTCTATAGTACTCATTCTATAGAGCACCTTGGATATAGGTTCAGATCTAGGTACATTGTCAATAGAGAAATCGAATACCCTCTTTCGAGGTAATCCAGGTAACTCATCTAGAAATACATCCACAAATTTTCATAAAATTGGATATTTCTCCATATCCATTTCTCCAGATTCTGCCATTTCTCCTTCAATTTCTAGAGAATCTTATAATTCACAATCCATCACATTATCTTGAGGAGTGACTTCCTTGAGTTCTTCTATTTTGACTACAAATAGTTGGCAACCTTTCTTTTTCTCTCTAAGCATTTGCGTGGCAGAAATCCGTCGCAACTTAATCTCTCTTTGAGTTCCTTGCAACGTCACCCAATTTCCTAGATCATCAAGACACTCTACTACCTTTGAATGACAATCTTTGTTAGCTCTATGTTTCCATAGCCAATTCATTCCTAGAATGAAATCATAAGATCCTAGGGGTGTTATGTACAAGTTTACTTCAGTTAAGAGACTAGGAAGTTCTAACCTGGCTTTGAACAAGAATTGTTTCATCGTTGCTCTTATTTGGCTTGCATACTCAACAACCCAAGAATTTTCCATAAATCTATATTTTCTAGATATTTGATCAGCTATTCTAAGTGAAACCAAATTTTCTATTGCTCTAGTATCAATAAGTACATATATAGGTATACCAAACAAAATACCCAGAGTTTCCACTGGCGTGACTTGATATTCAGCTTGTTGATTGTCCAAGGCTGCATGGATCTTCTACTGGAATGCATTTCATTGTGGAGGAAGAGAATTTCCATTTTCTTGAGATCCTCAAGGGTTGTTGAGAAATTAAGCAGCATAATGATCCCCTCCACAAGTAAAGAATCCTTCTACAAGTCCCTTCCTTCTCGTAGACTTGTCAAATTTACTAACATTCCCTCTAGTATTGTTGAAATTGTTGTTGTCATTTTTTCCTCGACAATCTCTTCTTGGTTCGTTCCAATTGCTATGAGATCCCTTATTTCATTATCTTTGAGATTCTTGTGCTCCAACAGACTTCCTTGGAACCCAATTTACTTGAGATCCACCTAATTTCTTTTGGTTTCTATTCTCGCAGTGGATTGAAATGGCTTTGAGCTTCTACTCTTGCTTGACTACCTTTTCATATACTAGATCCATAATATCTGGACCATGTATATCCATTTCACCACCAATTGAGCTATTTAGCTCCATGATGAACTTTCTAATTCAATTTTTTTTGTCCTTTTGACCTACATTGGCATGCACTTCAAAAGATGAGTGAACTTTTCCCAATATTCATTCACTGACATATCACCTTACTTCAAATTTTGGAAATCAATCAATTTTTGGTCATAAAAGAGTTGGGGTATCCATCTTTTCTGAAATATTTTAGTATACTGATTCCAAGTTAAATTTAGAGAACTAAGACCAAGTTCCATCTTTTTGTTCATCCACTAGTTAGAAGCTTCTCCTGCTAATTGAAACACACCCCAAACAACTTTGGTGACCTTAGAATAGTTTCTGATCTCAAAATATTTTTCCATTTGAATTAACCAAGCTTCATCCTCATCTCCACTAGTGCTTCCCTCAAATTTTAGTGGGGTAAATTTTCTCATATCCCTGGACAACTCAATTGCCACATATTTTCTATTGCTACTTTTAGATTTGGACAAAGATTATTCTTCCCTATGTTGAATGGATTGATTAAGGTCATAAGAATTCTCTCCTTCATCATCATTAGGTATTTCTTCCTCTTCACCTAATGGGATTTCCTACTCTTCTTTTTCTTTTATTTTCACTTATTGTTTAAGATTTTCTATCCTTTCCCTAGTTTCATCGATCATGGCCAAGATGTGGTCCAACTTGGTTTAAGTATTATCTGGACTTTTCCTACTTCTCGACTTTCTCTAAGATTATTCCTTGTTCATCTCATGATCCTTTCAAGAAAAAATTATACCTAAAGGTTCATCTATATTAGATCCTATCATGGTTCACTTAATATATTGAAAACTTTTCAAAAGAGAAAACATTCACACACAAGAAATTCTATTTTTCTCACAAGTTTTAATATAAAAAATAACTTTTCATTTATTCATAAGGATTTCAATTTCCTTTCATTTACATCAAATGACTGTTCAAGTAGTCAAGAGTCCAAAGTATCCGTCGAATTCAATCTCAGATACATAGTTTAATGGGGTATACCCCTCAGATTTGTGTTCATCTCTAATCTACTCTTCTCTATACCAAAAAGGATAATATCCATAGATTTATCTTTTGATACAAATTTTTATTTACATAACCTTCTAACTCACCACTTGCGGCTATAACAATTATTTCAGCCATGGGTAAAATATGAGGATCTCTAAACAACATAGCTAGACTAGCACTACATTATGAGGGAATATCCCTAAAAAGTGATATTGAGTCCAATTTTGTTGGAGAGACATGAGGTAGATGGTTGAAGTTGGCTTCATTTCTCATCCTTCTCTTCTCTTGGATAATTCCTAATAGAGTGTGACTAATTGTCTCAGTATCACTTAGTCATATGACATTATCACAGTTAGTTCCTTCTATTGTACGAACAAGGGATTCCTTTTCCTTCTTGTCCCTTGGGTAGCACTCATTCCCAATTACTAACTTTCTTGCAGTTAACCTAAGACACACTATCCTAGCACAAGAACTTTCTAAACATTAGATTCACATAATGTTAGAAGGAAAGCATAGTGAGCACATAGGTTCCAGAGTTGAACTTGGTAGCTCTGATACCACATGTAACATGCCCCTTGATCAACTCAGTAATTTTCCTATGTTTTACCACAAGTGAATTTAATCTAATGGCTAAACACATAGTGATAAAAAAAATTATTTTCAATATAAGATAATATGCACATATGATAGCAATAAATTATCTATCTCATTTTATTCAACGAAATGTATAATATTTTCCAAAGAAATGATTTTATAATCTAGATACAAAATATATTTTCCATCTTTCCAAGAAATAGATACAAGATACATACATAGCTTATCTAAGCTTCATTGGCACTAGAAATACAATTGATCTAGGAAATCCCCTTTTAAATCTTGGCTCGCCGACTAAGAGGAGAAGCATCACTCAAGCGCTTTTCTACCATACTCAAACTAACTGTGGCCCCTGCACATTTACCACACATGGTAAGATGGCCCTACCCTTCGATGAGGAGCTTTGGTATGGAAACCACAAAATACTAGCCATTCCTGAGTTGGTGTTGTGTCCTACATAACTAGAATTTTACCATACAACTTATCTATATTCTATGTGTATGACAATATTGAACTAGCATGCTAAAAGGTAACACAATGAACTGACAATGTAACCAATGGTGAATTACACCACTTTGGCCAAAGTATTCATCACCCCTAATTCAGAATGGACATCACACACTCATCCATCATTCTAGCTCAATTTTTTAAGACCATTCATGTTCTATACATAGGCAATTCCCTCCATTGGATATTCTTTAACCCTAGGAACAACCTATATACACTAAGTTTTCTATGACTCCTCTAATAGATTAACCATATGTTTCCATAACCTACCAATTCAAAACTAGCTTTAGCTATATAGACTCCACTCAATTGAAGTGCTTAATACTATATATAAATAAACCCACTCCTTAATAGGGAGTATGCAAAAACACACAAGCAATAGAGAATCCAAACTATAAACAACAAGTGACTTCAATTTCACATAGGTTGAAAACAATATTTCCCTAAAAAAATAATACATTTTCCAAACAAAACAAGCATTTCACATAATCATTCTAAATTCAATCAAGCATAAAAGAGTAAGATTCAACATACTTGTAAGTATAAAACTCCAGTTTGGTCTAGTTGGTTTCCAATCCTAGCCTCCTCAAACTAGCTTGCAACTTGACAACAAATTACTTCCACTCTTTCCAAATGCTCTCACAAAATCTCTCAATAGAACACTTGTAAAACCACCCTCTAACTCTCTCACAAAAATTAGAAGAAAAATAGAGCAACTCTCGGAAAATAATAGTAGAGTGCAGATTTGCATCCCTTTGAGGTAAAGAATGCCTCTATGTATACACAAAAATCAACATCCACATGCTAGAAATAGGTAAATGAATCGACACTTCTCAGCTCATTTGATTCAACTCAAAATGGTAAATAAAAGGTGGCAAATTTCTAACTTAAGACTCAACAAAATGGCACAACAGGTTGCTCCATTCATGGACAACAAGAACACTACTAAAAAGTGCAAGATAAATAATCTCACAGGTCAACTCTATCCATGTTGGCTTCTACTTGACTTATTCTCCAATTCAATTTGGTTTCCATCACTGGATAGAGCTCATAAAATAGACTTCTAAAGCAATGTAGTTATTCATAATTTGGCACCACATAAACTTCTTACGTGTTGTTTGGTGTTAACAGATAAAAGACCAAGTCAAAGCTTTTTGAATGTATTTTAAATTGCTTTCAATACTCTTGACTATGTCTTATAACTATCTCCATGTGCCTCTTTATGTACTGTATTCCTTTTGCAAAGCATGGTAATTCATATCAAATATTTACAATGATGTCTTTAGTGTGCGCTGTTTATGGTTACGCTTAACACTATATAAGATGTGTGCTATACACTATATTATGTATAGTATGCACTTTGGTATTTAAAACATCGGTGCTTTATTTATATTCAACACTTATTCAAACATTATAATTATCAATAATATATATATGCATGGTGTATATATATATAATTATATATATGTATATAATTATATATATGTATATATATATATCAACTTATACGATTATAAATATACATCATTCAATATTTGAATGCATAAACTTATATCCATTTACTATCCAGATTAATAGTGTACATGTATATATATACATACATACATATGTATATTTATATATATTAATATACTTGTATGGACGTTGCCTTCACGTCAATACATACATGTATATCAATATATATATATACTCATATACATATATATTCATTGTATATATATATAACATTACCTTCAAACATACATAAAAGCAATAATATCGACTGCCATATATACACTATATATACATATATATATATATATATATATATACACACATGTTGCTTTGTCCATTCGATGTTCCCATGCATATGGGTAATCCATCCATAAGCATGCATAGATATGTCTATCTATGTATACTTATGTACATCTTTACTCATGTGTATGAGTTCATCATAGACATTCATATATGTATGTATATATACATCCTATGTATATATCTCATCAATTGTACTCTTAAAGAAGTACTCATAAATACAAAGAAACTCAAACACTTAATTCAAGCATGATCTCACAATCAAAACAAAACCTTTCCCTAACAATCAAACCAAGGTATCTTACCTTTTTCTTGAAACTATTGACTTTGACTTGACCAATCTAAAAGTGAGTGTGTGAAAGCCCATTTAGACTCATTAAGGGTTACTAGACCAAAACTCTTCTCTTGAGTGATACTTCCCCTCCCTTCCGGAGGTGTGAACCTGTACTTGCAACCAACTTGGCACATTTACAAAGGTGGTCAATTGATCACAAAATAATAATTTGTAGTATATATTCTATAGTTAGAATTAAGACATATATGTATATATATATATCATCAAATTGAATCAACCATTTATTCATTATATTTCCAATGATTCATGCAAACAAAGTACAATCACCTTTATTTCCATCAAAGTTACAAACACACATACATATGCAAGTATTTCATCTAGCTAGGTAAAAGTAACTAGGTAAATACACAATGAGGTGTAGCATATGCCAAGGTCATGTACCACCTTGACACCTCTCACCTTGAAAGGAAAAGTTCCTAACAAGGAATAACTATCACCTCAACAAAGGTTAGTACATAACAAGTAACTTCACACATTGATCTTTGTATGTTGCACCACTTTAAGTTGACTGTTTACAAATGGATCTTAGGCTTCTATATTTTAAAGTTCATAGTAGGGGTATGTCATGAACAAAGAGCTCATCTGATATGCTTGAGTCAAGAGGGGTATCCTCTCTACTCACCACGTCATTGTCTCGATGGACCAAGGGTCATGGGGCTTGGCTTGAAGGATGTGAACCACTCCTTGGGGTACAAATTTTGTTCTCCCCCTTTACATATCCCACTTGGAAATGTGCTTGAGATCAAAACTTGGGGTGATGAGGCCCCCAAGCAAGTCTCCTACTTGAAATAAATGAAAATAGTGTTTCTTTTGATCCCGAAGATTGTTCTTAGGAGTCGTGAGGGGAGAGCATATGCAACACTATACCTCAAGGTGTACAAATAGATTACAAATGAATGGTTTTTCTGATTTCCAAGATCGTAATAAGCACAAGGAAAGAACATACACACACATCCACTTACCAAACATACCATGGATTTATTTTTAGGTACACCAAGGATTCAAATATGTGGTTCTATTTTAAAAACAATAAACCAAATGTGCAAGTTGTTGGTAAATTTTAATACCAAATTGAAGTCTGCAAATTTTTGGTTCGTTTTAGGTACACCAAAAGAAAGTGACAGTTGTGGGGTTTTCTTTGAGTACACCAATGGAAAATGAAATTTTTAGGTTCATTTTATTTGCACCAATTGAAATGTGAGATTAATTTTAAGTGCACCAAGGGAAAAGGAATCCTAGATTAACTAAAACCCTACAACACAAACATTAGTAGATTATTGCATCCTTTTCCATCAACTGCCACATGCTGCAAACTGCTAGGTAAAGTCAGAAAACAAAAAAACATTAAAGATTAGTCAAAATAAAGAATTCAAATCAAACTACAAACCTTAGCAAACAAAAGTGTTGTTTACCTGAAAAAGGCGTCAGGCTTAAGAACAAATGCACTGCACTGCCATTCTAAAAAGGCATTGACCTTTGCAAAGGTGTCAAAATTTCATCAAAGGCGTTGAACTATCCAACATGAAAACATAGAGCAAGTTAGAATAGAGGAACAAATTTCTTGCAAAGGTGTTAGAATGTTGACAGATAGATGTGTTGAGTTTCTTCAAAGGCATCAAGCTTTGACAAAGGCATCAAACTTTGTTGCATAACAAATAGAAGATAACACTGTTAGATATGTAAGTCTTTTAACAAAGGCGCCAAACTTTGAGTTGCAAATGTGTCGAGCTTTGACAAAGGAATCACACTATTGAAATAAAAGTGTTGCACTATCTTTGTAACCTATAAGGCTGATAAAAACCCCACAAAAAATGACTAAAACAGGGATGTGGATCCCATTGGGTGTGCTAAAATATCATAGGGGAAGTAAGTAAGCATGAATGAATCAGTTAGAGTCTAAAACACTAAGAATTCACACAATTGAGACCATACAAGCCCACACTCAATGAAACTCATTTACAAATCATTAAAATGATTTAATCTAAAGAATTAACATAAATCAAAGCAATTAAATCTCTAAGAAGTGCAAACCTTCAATCCCATTGTGGATTGATGCATAATTGTGATGTGGATTGCTCAATTTGTGCATAATCCATGTTGCAAAAGCTTGATATCGGAGGATGTGATTCACAAAATAGGTTATTTAATGCTCAAGAAATGGCTCAAGAATTCTAGAAAGTGCCCATGCTTATGAGGATTGTGAATGATTTTCATGTTGATGAAAACCTGTTTTATAGATTTTGAAATTTTTCATCAATTATCAATATTCGATCTTTAAGGATCAATGGATGAGAGGAAATCAAGGAAGTGAGTGCGGATCAAGGAAGATCAATGGTTGAGGATTCATGAGAACTCAAAATATCCCTAGTTTCATGGAAATAGGTTTGAGATATTTTGAATTGGAGGGAAGAATTTGAATTTAAAAAGGGAATATTATTTGGGAATATTCTTTGTGCAAGTTGGAGAGCTAAGGGAAAATTAATCAATTAAACAATTATGGAAATTATTTAATTGTGAGGATGAGGGGAATTAAGATTTTTATTAAATAATTGGGAATTATTTAATCAAGAGGGATTATTAGTGTGAAATTGATGAATTAATCTTGAATGACCTTAATTATTTGATTAATAGGGGAATAAAATGAATTTAACTAAATAATTGGAAATTATTCAGTTAAATTAAGGAATTAGGTGAATTATGAGGAAAATGATGTTAGTAAGTGAAATCAAAATGTGTGATATAGCTAAGACATTTTTAGGTGTCTACATGACCATCTTCTCCTAGCTCCTCTATGTGTGTATCTTGCTCTGATCTCCTAAGGGCTTAGGGTGAAAATGAACTACTCATTCCCCCTATGCCTATTTATAGGCCTTCTAAGCCCTAATTATTCACTTCTCTCATTATTTCTTCAATCATTTATCCATCATTTATCTATTTTTCTCTATTTTTCTTCCATTGATCATCATTTTTCAACTTCTATCCTTTTAGTTGTGATTAGTGTCAAAGAGGGGAAAATGTAGACACCCCAAGATTTATCATTAATTTTTGACTCATCATTTTTTTTACTAATTAATTAAATAAATAATTATCTAATTAATTATCCCTACAATCAACCACTTTTCTATATTCTCATAGCTAATTAAATAATTAATCCTCTTTCATATAATTAATTAAATAACTCATTATTTAATTATTTACCCTTCATCTAATCCCTAAGTTAATTAATTAAATCAAATTATAAAATTGCCTTACCCCCATTTTCTTCTTACTCGATTAATTAATTAATTGAACCTTATTAACCCCCACTAATATTTCATCTATTTTTAAATTCCCAAAATTCCAAACTTGTCATCATGCGACAAGTGTCTAACCCACTCCTTACACTCCCACATGTGTGAGCATGCCACCTCAACTCACCCCATTTCTCACATATGTGAGCATTCAGACATGTAAGTTTGAAATCCTCCAATGAATCCACCTCATCCTTGTCTTATGTGGCTTAGGCCCACTATCTTTCTCACACATGTGTGAGCATGATCTTCCCACATGTGTACCCACCCTATCTCTTACACATATTATAGTGCTCACACATGTGTAAGCACACTCATTCTTGCATTCCATGAACACTTACTGATTCCTCTCTTCCCCTTTATGGCATTTATCACATAGCTACAACTTCAATCCATGCATTCACTCTCATCAAATCTCAACCATTCATCAAATTTAAAATCCCAACCCTTCATTTCCTCCATCAAAAATTCATAAATAAGATGTTATTTCCTCCATATATATATATATATAACATCGTTATGAGAATCAATCATATCCTTATGCTATTACTATGGTAATTTATTGAGAAATCCACATTAATCCATAGTAATAAAATACACCTCTTAGTTAAAAAATCAAGTAGATCAACTCTTCTTCTAGCTCAATTAGAGGAGCAAGAAAAGTAATGTATAAGGTTTCATTTCCTTACATTTGAGTCATTATTTTATGATTTATTTGTTCATTCTCATCATATGGATTCAAGGGTTTTGATGTATTATGAGAATGATGGTGAGATCCTTTTTTGTACCAAGATGTACTAGCTCATTATAAAAATCCTCAAAACAAGAGAAGAATTTTGTAGATCTAAAGCTCTAATACCATGTTAGAGGTGATAGGTAGCTCTACAAGAGCCATAAATATATATGGTTATTCTTATATAGGAGAGAGATACTGCACAAGATAAACAGATAGATATTGATGTTGAATCTGAAACATGCATAGTCATTCATTACTCAAAAATTAAAAAATTCAAGATATACATCCACATTCTCCAAGAATAGAAAAAGTGGGAAAAAATATCATGACACATGTCACAAGATTTATAAACTAAATCTAGGAAAATAACTTCCTAATAAATACTTGCTAATAAACTTATGGCAATGTGTGAATATAATTTCACACCAACATGACCTAATTGATTGATTTGGCCAAATGTTAAAAGGTGGCTATAAGGAAGGGTGAGGGGATGTGAAAAGGGGGAGAATACATAAGGGGGGAAAATTAAAAGGGGAAAACATTAAATTAAAAGAAAAAAAGCATAAGAAAGGGTTTAATATGGAAAGATGGAACTAGGACCAGATAGAGGAAGATAATAAGGGTTAAAATCACATAAATATAATACATGCTCATATGAGTATAAAACACAAGAAATGGGAACTGTAGAGTGTGAATTTTTGAATTTACACGTGCTTGATAAGTGTTCATAAGTATATTGTGTTAATGAATTTTTGAAATGTGGTCACAACTCTATTATGCCACTCAACTTAAGCCTTGGGGAAGGGATAATTTCCTATGATTTACTATTTATGAGTCATTGATAATGTCTTACATCAAATACGTCTCTTTTTTCTTATGTTGTACATTTTTGTGATCTTGTCCATGAAGGGTAGGGTCCCACCTAATTTGGGTGGTGTACGAGGAAGCTTATACACATTTTGTATAGAGACAAAATATTTGAATGATGCTCCTCCTTTGTTGGATATTGTAGACACCTAGTAGTTGTATGTGGTATATGGCATACGATATACATGATTGTTCTTAAGGTACTTTATAGTTTTTCAAAGCAATATATCATCACATGAGATTTGTACATGTCTAACAAGTAGAATTGTATGCAATTTTTAGAATCCATGAGTATCCTACTAGCTAATGTTGTGTTAAAGTTATATCTATATTTAACTATTAGAAGCATTCTTATAGCTATGTATCTAAATGTATATCAATGTCTATTCAACTATTGTTCTATATTTTTTTATTGTTAATTTTGTACTTTCACTTATTGAGATAGAGTTGTATGTATGGAAAAATCATTACATTGTACTACTTTATGCTAACATGTACTTGAAAGTAAATAATAAACATTTTTTTATGAACAGTTTGAAGGACTTATCTACAAGATGCATTTTTTAATTGAATTATTAAATAATAAGATATCCTCTTTTGTGTTTATGGAAATATAAGTATTCCTTTAATCAATATGTTAAGATGATATATTGTTTACTTGCTTGTATTAATGCCTTCCTAATCAATGAATCTATATCCTAGGGAGCATGAATATATTCTTATCATGGAACAAACTCAAAACATAGACAACTTGAACATTTAAAAAGTATAGATTCTTTATTGATTAATTGATTCATGACCTAGGTTAAGTTGTAGCATAAAATAATACAAGCAATTAGAACTATATCAACTAAGCTACTTTTGATATAACATAAAAATATAACGTGCTTATTTTTTTTGGTTTTATGTGTTAAGGTGTGGTTATTTATTATTTTGCTGAAAGTGATTGAAAAATATAATCTAATTTTGGATGTGGTCTAGAATTTGTGATGAATATTTATCTAATACTAAATTGACACAACACTAGGTTGCACCACATGGTGTACTTTGGGATTGAATTGGGCCATACCATCTTAGTCCTAATGAATTAAATCTTTCCATTTTTTGATGTGACATCTTGGGATGCACACCTACCTTTTGTACCTATCATAAACCAAAGGGATGTGTTAACAAACATGATGGTATTTGTTGTAGGCTAGAGATAAGATCTTGGATATTTTACTAGAATAGTCAAACCCCTTAAGAGTTATATAATATTTGCAAGTAACACAAGAAATTAATGCAACACCTATCGATGAAATAATGTAGTTGAATGTGCTTTGATTTTTAGATGCAATTTCAAAACTATTTAATGAGGTCTAACGATCTAGAATATTTATAAATTCATAGTCCTAATTGCCCAACTCAAGATATTTTGTGTATGTGTTGATGAGGTAACTATCAAAATTACAAAAAAAGTTGATTTGAGAGTGAATTCTTTTAAAATTTATAATTGATGGACTAAGTTGTGTGGTATGTTCCTATCCATGAATAGGGCTACACCATGCGACCTAATCTAAACTAGCTTGAAATCTAAGAATCAAATCAATCATAACTAAAACAATATATAAAAGAATTGATTAATGACTTCAATACTTAAATTAATATACACATCAAACAAATTAAATCAAACATTTCAACAATATACTTATAACATTACATATATAAAATAAAAATATAAAATCAACTTAATATTCTCCATACTTATCCACAATAGAACTCCTCCCATTTTTATATTAAGAAAAATATTTATTGTCTTCTTGGAATAAGCACCGTTGTCTTCTTGGAATAAGCACCGTAAGATAGTAACTAGCACATCCATGTGCATTTCCAAAGAAAGATATATTAACTCTTCTTATTCTCCTTGTTTCCCAAATTTTATTTTCTTTGTTTCTCAAATTTTAAATATCTTTTGGTAAAGTTAGTTTTATATATTTTATTCTAGCATAATTTATTTAAAATGTTAAGTGTACTTTGATATTTAGGAAGATTATTTAAAAGTAAAGAGATAATTAAATATATAACATTTGTATAATTCATAACATAAATTATAATTTTTTTGAAAACAATGGTATATAATTGTAATATATTGACGTTTAAGACCACATTTTATAGTCTTCTTTCTAATGATGAATCATAAAATATGATCATAAATGTAGATACGCATAATTGTTTCTAGAAACTTTAGAATTTAAGTAAAAAAAATAGATTGAAATGATGAAAGTAATAAATATTCTCCTATTGAAAGTTCAATGAACTTCAAATCTATCTATAATATAATGCTTGTGATTTATGAAAGTCAAGCACGTGCTTTCTTACGATGCCCACCGAACACGGGAACTTCGGAAATATTAACTATTGAGCTTTGGAAATATTAACTATTGAGATTCAAACTTTGTTTGATAGTATAAAGTCCTTGAATTTTTATTTTACTTTTCTAGAAGAAAAAGGACTTTTATCTCCACCTAATGCTCCCCCACCGCCGTACAAATCCAAAAATAAAAATAAAATCAATTTCGTGCAAAGAGACCACGTGCTTTGTATCAGAAAAGCATCCACGTTAAGCACATGATATTTAGTCTTTTAAAATACGGGACAACACTTCTTGTTGAATTACGCAACCGACAAAAAGTGACGGAAAAAAAAACGTCCAGCTGTCTTAATTGACTGGGTGACTTTTCCCTAGATTCGCCTTTCACGCGTAAGAAGAGGCGGCCATTTAAAAAATTGCTAATTTTGTTTTTTTTTTATATTATTAAAAGCCGCATACCAAAAAGAAACGTGCGAGACCGTTACTCTTAACTCGAACCTCGCGCCAATGTATGGCGGCCACGAAAGTTCACTGGAATTAGATAGAAATGCAGTCCAAATTCAAATAAATTGAAAAGCCGTGTCTTATTCGTCGGCGAGGAAGAACAGCGATGCACAGACCAATACCAAATAAAGACGGGGAAGGTTGGAAGTGTTTCACGAGAGTTGGATGATAGCCCTGGATTTCTGGCGTCTGATGAAAAGAGCATTTTGTGCCGGAAACCCACCTGCTTTGTAAGAATTTAGGGGACTTATTTACCGGTGGAGCGGAATTTTGAGATGAAATTGTAGATGATCCCCACAGAGACGATCAGTTTTTCTGTTTTCGAGGTAATTGAGCGCTGAATAGGCGAAAAAGTGTGACTTGGGCCTTAAATTCAACAAATATTCAGTCTTGAAGTGCGACTTTTTGGCCCTGAAAGCCCGTCAGGTCGTGCTCGTAATCAACTACTCTCAGGTTCTATTATTTTCCTGTTTCAGGGTACTTTTTATTCTTAAGAGAAATTGGTGATTTGTTTTAAAAGTAGTATCAACCAGCTACTCTGGGCGGTAGTGTAGAATCTGATTCTCGGGATAAGAGAAGGTGTGGCCAATTCATTGTGTATTCAAAACCTCATTATTGTAAGGGTTTTGAGCAGTATGTGGTGGTAGATTCCATCAATATTGTGAGGGTTTTGAACTTCTGTGTGCAAGGTGATTGTTTTTGCGGCAGGGGGAGTGAGCGGTGAAAATTTTGCATTTGGCGGCAGTTAAAAAATGTGGAACAATTGAGAGGTTCAGCCTTGGAACATTAAATTTAATAAATTTGGAGATGGGAGGATTTTTTTGGATTTGTTTTGGACTTTCATAAAGTACTCTCGGGCTTTCTGTTGTCCTGTTTTGAGCGTTGTTTCTTTAGAAAAATCAGTGCATCTTGTTATATGCGATCCAATCAGGGTTTCCGCTCGAGCAAATCACCTGAATTGTCGAAAACCTTGTATTTGTAAAGAGTTTAACTTTGTAGAGAACCTGAAAGTTTCTGGTTTACAGGGGGAGTTCACTTTTCAAAACAAATATTTAACTTTGGAGTGTGCCTGTAAAGATCTTGTCAAGAATCAAATAAAGATAAAGTACACTTGGATTACAGGATTTTCCTGTTTTGAAATCAGTGTTTGGTGTCATATTCAATGCAATTGTGTTTATGGCAGGGCAAAATATCTGGGGCAATGAGAGTTTTGCAGGCAATTCTCTAGTTGAGGCGTTCATGGCCTCTTCGTCTTCTTCTTCTGCCTCCAATTTACAGATGGATCCAAATTTGAGCCAGGAGACATTGCAGCAGCGGCTGCAAATTTTAGTTGAGACTGCCTCAATTGTGTGGACATATGCAATATTCTGGCAGGTTTCTTATGATGCTAATGGCGCCCCTCAGCTGTGCTGGGGCGATGGGTACTATAAGGGGCCAAAGAACGCAGAAGAGGATGAGCAACTCAGAATGCGCAGCCGTATGACTGTGAGTCCAGCAGAACAGGAGCTTAGAAAGAAGGTTCTGAGAGATTTGCATTCCATGATAAGTGGGGCTGATGAGCCAAATCAACAGGATGAAGAAGTTACTGATCCGGAATGGTTTTATTTGGTTTCAATGATGCAGTCCTTTCCATTAGGGTTTGGCGTACCTGGATTTGCATTTTCAAGAGCAGTTCATGTTTGGTTAGCTGGAGCAGAGAGACTGCATACAGCAAACTGTGAAAGGGCAAAACAAGCTCAACAGCTGGGGATTCAAACCTTGGTTTGCATTCCAATTCAGGGTGGAGTGGTGGAGTTCGGATCCATGGAACTCATTGCCGAGAACTGGTTTTTTCTCCAGCAGGTTAACCGCTCATTTAACCTTAACTTCAACCAGTCTAATATTAATCCTGTTCAAAACCAGTCATTGTGGTCAGGTGAACCACTGAGTTTAACACAAGGTGATGCCTTTCAGTCTGCACAGTATATTGAGCCAGCCAAAACAGTAGTTAATAATGTCGAAGTCCAGTCTTTGAGCTCTTCATTTCCACTGGAATCAGCATTTACAGACTTCAGTTCAGTCACAGACAGACAGAAATTATCTTCGTTTGGGGACCAGATAGAATTGTCTGTTAGAGGCGACCAATCATCATTGCACCATCAAGCTCAAAAGACTGAGATCATTGAAGCACCAACACTCCACATTATGGAAGCAACAAATGGTATGGAACAAAATGGTAGTGTTTTGGGTTTCAATGCATTAAAGCCAATGAGAACTGTAGATACCACTTGTTTGCCAAAACAAAATAGCAGTCCCGGGAGATTCAATGACACTGAAAAGAATTCATTAAAGAAAACTGAGGATAACCTTAGTTTACCATCTAATCCTTCTGGAATAGCTGTGGGTAGTTTCCGGTCCAGTATTGAATCAGAACTTTCTGATGTAGAGCCCTCTGCATCAATTAAAGAATCAGAGTCTATTGTGGTGGAGAAAAAGCCACGGAAACGTGGAAGGAAGCCTGCAAATGGTCGTGAAGAGCCACTGAATCATGTGGAGGCTGAGCGGCAAAGGCGAGAAAAACTAAACCAGAAATTCTACGAGCTTCGTGCTGTAGTTCCAAATGTCTCAAAGATGGACAAGGCTTCTCTGCTTGCAGATGCTGTTTCATATATCAATGAACTTAGCTCCAAACAACAAAGATTGGAGGTTGAAAGGGATGGATTACAAAGTCAAGTTGATGCAACAAAAAAGGAATTGCTGTTATGTTCTTCCAAGTTTGGAACTAAAGAGCCACCTAGTTATACAAATATTGATCTCAAGGGCTCTAGTGTGGGGAAATTTCCTGGGTTGGATTCAGAAGTTCGCATTCTTGGCCAAGAAGCAATGATAAAAATTCAGTGTGTGAAACACAATCATCCTGTTGCTAGATTGATGACTGCACTGCAAGAACTTGATATGGAAGTCCTCCATGCAAGTGTTTCTACTGTAAAAGACTCTTTGATGATTCAAACAGTTATTGCTAAAATGTCTAGAGTTTTGTACACAGAACAACAACTTCATGGCCTGCTTTGTAAGAAAGTAGCTGATCTGCAGTAAGCAATGAAACTATGGTCTACATTGGTCAGGACCTGCCTCCTAATTGTTGAGCTTCAATTTTCTTAACCTGACATGAAGTGATGATGGTTTTCTCTAATGGTATGATTTAATTATACCCTTTTCAGCAGACTTTAAGCCTTACGATGAAGCAAAAGGAAAGGGTTTGCATACTCTAACATAGATTAATGTTGCTTATCTAATGAAGCAACTTATTATTTTAGCATGTAAATTGTTCAAAATTGGCAAACTGCAGTTAAAAAAAGAATTGCAGTATTTGCATCAGCAGAAACAAGTGCAAAAAGGGTTATACCAACTCCCAAGAAATTTTCTCCCACTTCTAATATAGGCCAAGTGCAACTTCAAATGTCTAGAAAGTTTGATCAAGCTGGTTATGTAATGGAAGCAGTACCCTGCTGAACAAAGTCAAATAGTGAAAACAGTTTGTTATAGTATGAAGCGGGTACTTGCAATTTTCTCAATGTAGTGTTATTATGATTCATTGACATAATTTTCATTGCTGGAGACAGGGTGATTTGTATTTACCATTTCAATTTTTTTAATTTTGTTTAATAGTTTGGCCAATATGTCTTGCACTTCATCATTGTCAGTTATCTCACTGCCTTTACAGTCATGGATGAATTCCATCTGCTAATGAAAGTTCTTATCATTAAATAGACAAAGTTTCTATTTTATTTGCAACATTTTTTAAATATAAGGTAACTCAGCTATTAACTGGATGATTTGCAGGTAATGAATGGCTGTGACATTATTTGAGTAAAATTTGCACCAGTTTTTACTTATTTAAGGTATTCTTTTCTTTTATCTGTAATTATGCTTTTAGAAACATTTTTGGTTTCTTTGAAGTATTTTCAGGATTGTTCTTCTTTGTAAGCACATTTATAATTGCATTGTATAGCTTAGTCTGAGTCATGTATAAATTATTTTATACCTGGTATGTGACATCTTCTACACTGTATATATATCTGAAACAATTGAGCAAGGTATTTGCTCAAGTTGAAAGGTGGGTTAAAGCTAATTTCCTGGTTGTGGAAATGTTCTCTGACTTTGTTGTGTTATCCCTTGCATGCCGCTGCAGATTGTTTATTCTTACCAAGAAATTTCAGCTTTCCTAGATAAAAATCTTGAAACAGGATAAATAAATCCTGACTATTTGTACTGTATGAAAAGCAACATTCAAATGTTTTTCACCAGTAAGTTGTATGGTAAAATATGACAGAAATGTGTTAATTTGATAAATGCCTTAAAATCATCTATAAAAGGGAACAAGTTCTCTCGCTTTTGCAAAATCTGTTCAAGTACTGGAAATCGAGGTTCTGCATACAGATGTTAATATTATGGTTATAGACTTGAAGTGTTCAATAATTAACCATGTGCTTCTGCCACAACCTTCTCTCAACCTGAACCGAAATCACTGAACATGGATCCGTTTAGTTGTGCCTAACCTTAAGCTAAGAAGCTGGATGCACAATCCAATTTGCACCTCATGTCACATATGAACAATGACTAGAAGCAGTCCTCAACTAATCTTTGTGATTTTCAGTCAAAACAGCCTAACTTGCATGCTTCTGCAGCTACACTTACCATCTTTTATTAGTGGATGATGACAAGAAAGAAACTTCTGCATAGGAGCCGAATGGTGGAGCTATGGGAGTGGCATTGGCCTTCTTACAATTTGTTATAATGGTCTGAGGGTTGATGCAGATGCACTTGGGGAGAGAGATGTGACAACTAGTTCTAATCCTATAATCTATTTTGAACCTATAAATCATTATACACACATGCACACATATGCTGTACATACTTTTCCATGATGTTTTGCTTCTAGGTGTTTCTGGAAAATTTGTATTATCCTTACTCATCTCCCTTTCCTGGTAAATTCAGCTGCAAAGCTATGTTCCATATGGACACATATCCACCCCTTGGTTCATTTCATCTTTGACTTGCTGTTTTCCTATTCAAATATCATTTCCATGATTGTAGTAGCATATTGTGTTCCTGCATTTTCCCATCTCTTCCAATAGGGAACTTTGGAACATATGTGTTAAGATTACTACAGCCTATTCATTTCAATCGGGGTACCAGAGGCATATTCATCATTTTGGTTCATAATTTTATAAATCATAGTCTGTGTACACAATAACTGAAACAAAAAGGTTGGTAAGTGATTTTATTTTGGTTATACAAATTTTTACGTGGCCTTCTCCAGTATTTTTTCTATTTTCATGAAGCGTATTCTTCAAAATATGGTTTACATCTCTTTAACCCAATGGAAATGAATATTCTATAGTTCCAAGTTAGTTATTGGTTGCATGTGTTTGACCTCATTGTCTGAAAGAATCACTCACATGTACTGTTGAAGTGACCATCATTACTTGTGCCCATCATTCCATCATTTTCTATATAGAGGTACATCCCTGTTTCTTCACTCTTGTACCAAACATGTGTTCACTTCTGCCAGCTCAAGGGAGAAACATTTATTAAGAGAGTAGTGTGCTTAGTTTGTGCAACACATAAATTTCATGAGTGCTGTGACACCACTAATTCAGGGTAAAATATAGTTACAAATCCCTTTCTCTTCAGTAAAGAAGAGCAGGAAAAAGAGTGAAATTCCTTTATGGTCATTAAGGTTCAGGCTTAACAGAGTTGCAATATAAGGAGTTTGGACAACATTCAAATTTTCAATGAGATTGATAGAGTTTCCCCTGCTAATTGGTGAATGTTAGGTATTGTTACCAAGGAACCACCATATCATTGGTCCTAAGGCAAGTCTAATCCACAGTAAGAATTAATCTGATATTCTAATCTTGAAAAGAAACCACTTAGTTGCACTCATTCATTCTTAGAAAAAAGCCATGTGAATAGTATAGGCATGATGGAGTGATTGTCATCTTAGATGTTGGGCCCATTTTGAAGAACAATAGTACCAAGAAACCAATTCCAAAACTTTGTTCTGCCAAAAGCCTTTCACTACTTAACTTTGCTATGGGAGCAGATGAATACGTATTTAACCATTTTGTACATTTAATCAATTGTGGGATTTGGTCCCCAAATCATTAAGGAATGAGATGTTACTTTCCAATTCCAGTTTTATCTTGATGGTTTTGTTTTTTCAAAATCTGTCACTTCTGTTGAAAATAGAGGTAATTATGTAGCTTAAAACTTGTAAAACTATGAGATTGTAGATTTAATTAAGTGTTCTTTGTTACAAATTCTTTGTGTATGATTATCTGTTTAGATCAATTTTACAAATTGTAGAAAGAGACAGAAGATTGTAGAAGAATGAGACAAAAAGATAGAAGTGACACAACATATATATGGAGAAACCCTTTTCGGGAAAAACTCCACCACTAGAATCAATAGTGCTTGTATTATTTAACCTTAGAACAAGATTACAATAATACTGTATCAATCCTTGATTGATATGCTTCTTTTGCCTTAAACAATTCTTCTTCACAACCTGCAGATAAACTCTGATCAAACTCTCTTCAACTTGCTGCAATTAATAGACAAAAAATGAGCATTGTAAACTCCAAAGAGTTGTCAATTACAAAAGCACAAAGCTCCTCTCAAAAACCTATGCTTATTTTGTGCAAGTAGAGTTCTATCATGTAACATGAAGTCAAAGCCAAAGTCTCCTCAATTTATGCGCCCCAAATTGAACTCCTAACTGATCGTTGGTCAAGAAAATATCTTCCAAGATTCTCCTCAAAGTTGGTGCCCAAGAATGGGCCCACTTAACTTAGCCTTGTAAATATCTTCTCGTGCAAAAGGTGTTAACTCAAAGATGCCAACTTGGGCGCCCAAAGTGGGTCCAAATCAATCTTTATTAATAGAAACATATCTCTTCATCAATTCATGCAAACAATATGCATGATTGATTATCCCCACTTAACTGAATGTGTACAGCTGTTATTTGTCATGCAACTGAAGTCATTAGTCATGCAACTCAAGTCAATTGAAGTCAACTTGCATTCAACTCAAACTAACTTCATGCAACTGAAGATAACTGAACCATAACTGAACTGAACTGAACTAAACTGAACTGAGTTGAATTGAACAAAACTGAACTCCACTCATGTAAATATCAATCCCTAACTTGTAGGATCTTTACATGCATTATTGAAGTGTTATCTATCCTTCAAAAAATTAACTTAAGCAAGGTGGGTTCCACCTTCCATGTGGGCGCTCCATGTGCTTCTATTTTGTAGGAGCTCTTCTTGGGCATTCCCACATGTTCCTATCATTTAGGAATAATTACAAATGTCAATTTCCATGTCCATTTCATTCAAATTTAATCTCTTTCTAATCCTAGTGTTGGGGAACATTTTCCAAGGATTTAGGAGATACATGAAATATGTTTAGGATTGCAATTAAATGGCATCCTATTCCCAACATTCTCCCACTTGACATTATAAATTGCAATTATTCTAAACAAGGAATCATTATTATAAATCAAGTACAGGACTTAAGGCCAATGGCCTTCCTGCACCAAAAGAACTTATCTGTAGGAACTGGTTTTGTAAGATAATCTGCAACATTGATCAAAGTGTCAATTTTCTCAATCAATACCTTCCCACTCTCAACCATTTCTCACACAAAGTGATACTGAACATCAACATGCTTAGTACAAGCATGATACATAGGATTTTTGGCTAAACAAATAGCACTCTAACTATCACATTCAAGTTTAATTTGCTTGCAATTAAAACCAATATCTTTCCCAAGTCTCTGTAACCAAATTGCCTCTTTAGAGGCATGTGTAGCAGCCATGTACTTTGCTTCTGTGGTGGACAAAGCAACCGTGGGCTGCCTCTTATTCATCCAACTAACCGTAGCTCCAAACAAAGTAAACACATAGCCACTTGTTGACCTCCGACTGCCCAGGTCTCCTACCCAATTTGAATCAACAAAACCATGTATGTCCAATAATCTATGCATAATATCAATATCATTAGCACCATGATAAATCAAACAGTAATCAAAGTACCTCGTAAATATCTAAACACCCTCTTAACATAAGTCCAATGTTTTTTACTAGGGTTAGACATAAACCTACTTAGAACTCCCACTGCTTGGGCTATATTTGGTCTTGTACAAACCATTGCATACATCAAACTACCAACTGCACTCGCATATGGAATTTTAGACATTTCCTCATAATCAAAATCAGATTTAGGAATCATGTTTAAACTTAACTTCGTGCCAGCTAGTAAAGGAATATTAATTGGTTTACTATCCTACATGTTAAATCGTTTCAAAATAGTATCAACATTGTTGCTTTGACTTAAGTAAAGCTTTTTGTTACCTCTATCTCTGCTGATCTCCATACCAAGGATATATTTTGCAGCCCTTAGATCTTTCATCTCAAATGTGCTAGAGAGTTGTGTTTTCAATTCTTTGATCATTACCTTGTTATTACCAATAAACATGTCATCAACATAAAAAATAATAATTAAAAGCTGATCATCAATACATTTTATGTAAACACAATAATCTTCCTCACTCCTAACATAACCAATTTTCAATGCAAAAGCATCAAACTTCTGGTACCACATTCTTGGTGATTGTTTCAATCCATATAAAGATCTCTTTAACATGCAAACCAATTCTTCTTTTCCTTTTACAACAAAACCATCAGGTTGCCTCATATAAATCTCCTCATCAAGATCCCCATGCAAAAAAGCAGTTTTCACATCCATTTGCTCTATCTCAAAATCATAAGCAACAACAATAGATAAAAAGAATCTAATAGAAGTTAATTTAGCAACAGGAGAGAAGATTTCATTAAAGTCAACTCCCTCTCTCTGGGAGTAGCCCTTGGCTACTAATCTAGCCTTGTACCTTTCGAGATTACCATCTGCTCCAATTTTCTTTTTAAAGATCCATTTACAACCAACGACCTTTCTTCCTTTAGGGAAACTCTCAAGATCCCATATGTCAAAAGTATCCAAGGAATCCATTCCTCATGCATAGCTTGCGACCAAAGCTTGTTCTCATCTGAAGACATAGCTTCCCTGTAAGATCTAGGTTCATTATTAGTACTCATCAAAGCAAATATACAACATAAATCAGGTGGGCTATACCTATCAACGAGATTTCGTTGTCTTGTGGATCTTCTCAAAGGGGGATTTTCTTGTTCCTCAATATGCTCATCAGGAGCATCTACCTCAGAAGAACTCTGTGAACTCTCCTCATGCAATCCATCCAATTGTTCTTCAACATGTGCATCTTCTTGCTTCTCAATATTTATCTCAAAATGCACTATTCGAGAAGTATCCTTCTCCTTTGGTTGTTCATCTCCTGAATAAGATCTAAATTCCCTAAAAATCACATCTTTAGATAAAGAAATTTTTCGAGTTAGAGGATTCCAAATCTTGTAACCTTTTACATTTTCACCATAACCTATGAATATGCATTTCTATGCTTTTGGATCCAACCTAGACCAGTTTTCTTTAGGCACATGAACAAAAGCCTCACAACCAAAGATCCTTAAATGTACAACACTAGGTTTCCTACCTAACCACATTTCATAAGGAGTTTTATCTTCAATAGATGAACTAGGAGATCTATTGATTAAATAACAAGAAGTACTTACAGCCTCGGCCCAAAGGCACTGATCTAGCTTAGCACTACTTAACATACTCTTAACTCTTTCCATTAAGGTTTGGTTTATCCTTTCTGGTACTCCATTTTGTTGAGGTGTATATGGAGTAGTTTTCTGTCTCACAATTCCTGCATGCTTACAATAATCATCAAATTCCTTAGAACAATATTCACCACCATTATCTGATCTCAACACTTTTATCTTATGATCTGATTGTTTCTCAACCAAAGCCTTGAATCTTTAAACTTATTGAACACATCAGATTTGTTATGCATAAAATAGATCCAAGTGTATCTTGAGACATCATCAATAAATGAGACATAATATCTATATTTTCCAATAGAGTCAATATCCATAGGGCCCATTACATCTGAATGAATAATCTCTAATAATCTTTTAGCTTTATTTGTTCCATTAGGAAATGAAGATCTAGATTGCTTTCCAAACACACAATGCTCACAAAAATCATTTTTGCCAATATTATAATCAAGAATACCATCAACCAATTTCTTATTAAGAATAGTCCTAAGACCTTTTTCACCAATGTGGCCCAATCTATGGTGCCACAACATACATGTATTTTCAGCTTCAGTTACATTGGCTGATTTATTCAAATTGGAGGTATTAAGCTTAAACAAAGTCCCAATCCGAGATCCTTTAACAACCACCATATTCCCTTTCACCAATCTGCAACCACCTTTGTCAAATGTCACATGCATTCCAAAATCATTGAACTTAGATACAAAAAGTAGATTTCTAGCAAGTCTTGGAATATGTAAAACACCATTAAGGGTCTTAACCCTACTATCACTAAAACACAACTTTACTTCTCCTTTTCCCACAACCTTTGTTGTGTTATTATCTCCAAAGAAGACATTCCCTCCATCATATGCAGTATACTTAGTGAACCACTCCTTGTTAGGAGTCATATGATAGGAGCAACCTGAATCAATAAGCTAGGAGCTATCACTAACAGTATTAGATGAAATGACCAATGCATCATTACTGTCCTCCGAGGATTTCTCCATAGAAGCATCAAAACTTTTTTTCTTGTTCTTACAATCCTTCTTTACATGTCCAAGTTTTCCACAATTCCAACACTTTACCTTACTCTTACCAGGGGTTTTAAACTGTCCTTTGGCCTTACCCTTTCCTTTCTTGTCTCCCTTAGGTTGCCTTTCCTTAGGCCTACCTCTTACAAACAAGGCATCTTGGGGACCGGTTTTAGACTTCCTCCTCATCTCCTTTAATAGGAGAGTAGGAATTATATTGTCCATCTTATGATCTGCACCTCTACTACTGATAGCAACACTTAGGTTTTCCCAAGACTCTTGTAAAGAACACAGTAACAACATGCATTTATCTTCATCTTCTAGTTTTACATCTACATGCTAACTGACTTAAAATCAAATTAAAAGCATTTAAATGATGTGCAGCAGAATCACCATCTTCCATCTTTAAAAAATACAATTGTCTTTTTAGATACAATTTATTAGTAAGACTTTTGGTTTGATAGATATCACCTATCCTCTTCCACAGTTTATATGCGGTAGTTTCATCTGAAACATTCAAGAGAACATCATCAACAAGACATAATCTTATGGTCCCTCTTTCTTTCTTATCAATCTTAGCCCAATCCTCATCTGACATCGTTGTAGGTGACTTTGTCTCATTACAAACAGCTAACCATTGATTTCTCTCTTCAAGGAGATACTCCATTTTTAGTTTCCACATCTCATAACTAGATCCATTGAATCTTTCAATATCTAAATGAGAAGAACTCATTGTAACATACTTCTTTTACAAATCAACAATAACACAATAGTAAAAGCTCCCACTATAGCCAAAAAACCTTCAAACTTTTAAGAGAAAGGCGTCCCAAACTCTACCCAATTGTTAGCTCTGATACCAAATGTTGAAAATGGAGGTAATTATGTAGCTTAAAACTTGTAAAACTATGAGATTGTAGATTTAATTAAGTCTTCTTTGTTACAAATTCTTTGTGTATGATTATTTGTTTAAATCAATTTTACCAATTGTAGAAAGAGACAGAAGATTGTAGAAGAATGAGACAAGAAGATAGAAGTGACAACATATTCGTGGAGAAACCCTTTCGGAAAAAAAATCCACCACTAGAATCAATAGTAGTTGTATTATTTAACCTTAGAACAAGATTACAATAATACTGTATCAATCCTTGATTGATATGCTTCTTTTGCCTTAAACAATTCTTCTTCACAACCTGCAAATAAACTTTGATCAAACTCTCTTCAACTTGCTGCAATTAATAGACAAAAAATGAGCATTGTAAACTCTAAAGAGTTGTCAATTACAAGAGCACAAAGCTCCTCTCAAAAACCTATGCCTATTTTGTGCGAGTAGAGTTCCATCATGTAACATGAAGTCAAAACCAAAGTCTCCTCAATTTAGGCGCCCCAAACTGAACTCCTAATTGATCGTTGGTCAAGAAAATATCTTCCAAGCTTCTCCTCAAAGTTGGTGCCCAAGAATGGGCCCACTTAACTCAGCCTTATAAATATCTTCTCATGCAAAAGGTGTTAATTCAAAGATGCCAACTTGGGCGCCCAAGGTGGGTCCAAGTCAATCTTTGTTAACAGAAACATATCTCTTCATCAATTCATGCAAACAATATGCATGATTGATCATTCCCACTTAACTGAATGTGTCCACCTGTTATTTGTCATGCAACTGAAGTCATTAGTCATGCAACTCAAGTCAACTCAAGTCAACTAGCATTCAACTCAAACTAACTACATTCAACTGAAGATAACTAAACCATAAATGAACTGAACTGAACTGATACTGAATTGAACTAAATTGAACTCCACTCATGTAAATATCAATCCCTAACTTGTAGGATCTTTACATGTATTATTGAAGTGTTATCTATCCTCCAAACAATTAACTTAAGCAAGGAGGGTTCCACCTTCCATGTGGGCGCCCCATGTGCTCCTATTTTGTAGGAGTTCTTTTTAGGCGTCCCTACATGTTCCTATCATTTAAGAATGATTAAAAATTTCAATTTACATGTTCATTTGATTCGAATTTAATCTCTTTCTAATCCTATTTGGGGAACACTTTACAAGAATTTAGGAGATACATGAAATATGTTTAGGATTGCAATTAAATGGCATCCTATTCCCAACAACTTCAACATTCAAAAGTGTTTTTGGTTGCAGACTCATTAAAACGTAAGGCATACCTTTTAAAATCTTTTCAGGCAAGCTTAACCCATGGAATCACTTGGAAAATAGTGACAGATGAGTAACCACTAAATAAGGGAAGTGTTTGAATACTGATTTTACCAGCTCACAAGAAAATCAAGAAAATTTCAGGTTTGAATCCTTCTATACTATAGATTCAATGATATACCATGCTCTTCAACTCTGCATTAATTGTGGAGTATTACTAATGGATAGGATGTCTTGTCACTGCCATATTCAGTAAGATTCTTCCTACAACAGGCCTCAATAATTTCAACTTTCCTTGAATTTCACTATATTATGATTGAATTGAAGAAGGGACCATAATCTAGAACATATGATCAAGTTCTTAATAGGTAGCTAGCTAAGCTGGAGATTTTCAAACTAGACAATCTGTTCTTATTAAGTGAATCAATACTTGAAGATGGTCAACAAATAGAACTAAGAAGTTTGTATGTCTACCGAGTAATGATTGATTCTCATAGCTCTTCTTATTTATTTAAAAAGGTGGATTCAACTTGTTATTTCCAAAATTTTCAATCTGTTCAGCAATAAGTGAACCATGAAAATCATTGATATACTACTATAAATTCTCTCTCCCTTTGTTAACATTGTAAGTACAACTAGACTTTGGATGTGTTTAAAGAACTTAGCAATTTTACAAAATGCTCCAGCCACAAAGAAAGAATGCATGTTTGCAAACACACTTGAATGCAGTTGATCAATCAGTTGAACCAGTGAAATTCAGAATACAGACAGCGAAATTGTTGCCCATTTGGTACAACCCAAGACCAAACAATGACAAGTCAATGTTCTAAGGTCATTTGATGGGTAGTCACCTATCAAAAAGTTGGGTGAAAGTGGAGGTTACTTAGTAATTAAGTCATTGTTGGGACTTGGTCATCATAATTTAGGCTCCCACTTGAGTCTTTGAAATGAACATATATGGTGGTCATAGGATATAGCAGATAAAGAAAAAAGATGTCATCTTCGGGTGTCAGAAAAGGACTGCCATGATATTTCTTTAATGGAACTAAAAAGGAATAATCACATTGTTATCTAAGTCTCTTGTACAGTTTTGTCAAATCATCATGGCTACGAAGTATCTCATTCTATGTTCTATGAATATTAAATAATGGAATATTGATCACTTACAATTTATAAGGTCAGTTATTCATATGGATAGATTAATACTATAAGCTATAATTTCCCCAAAGGGCCAAACATATGCGGATGTGGCCTGAGGGGCCACCCCTCGCCTAAATTCAATTCAAAAGAATTTTTTTTGTCCTTTGTATTATGCTTATACTTTAATTTTGAGAATCTAAATCTACTCTATGTTCTCTAGGATTGTTTTATTTTTTAGTTATGAGGCTTTTTAACTGTGATTTGTGGTCCAACAGTAAATCTTAAGGATGGCATAGTTTGAAGTTATGGCCCCGATTCTCTGATACTGCACATTTCTTCCAGACTACCTGTATAATTTTTAAATTTTTTGACCTTGATAAAGAATGTGTCTTCCTTTTCAGACACTTGATATATTTGTCATGATAATGAAGGGTTGCAGCCATACTCCAAATAAATAATCATTATTTCATAGGATAAGTCATTCCTTTGCTTATACATTCACTTTGATCCTCCAAAACATTCATTTAGATCTTCCATAAGGATAAACATCCTTTTGTATTTGCTGAATGTCCTTAGTTTCCAGATGACTTGTGGAACATTTCAGAGCACAGGGAGGGAAGAAAATTGGGAATCAAAGTCTTTAAAAAGCAACACTCCAAACTCAAAGTATAAAGTTTAAAATATTATGAATTTTGTAAGTCAAAAGATGTGATATTCAAAGGAACGCATGAAATGCAATTAGTAAACTAAGAATGAAGCCAATTGAAGCAAAAATATTGCAAAACAGTTTTAAAACAATTACTGTAAACTAGTGAAACATTTTTGCAGTTCTGATCAAATTACAGTTCCAGTCTTGATTTCACAATATTTTTATGTTAATTAATTTGTTTTCAGTCCAATATACTAAATCCATGACTCTTAGTTTGCTTTACTGTAAGTCGGGGCTTAAAAAAATTCATGAAACTTGATGTGTGCTCTATCAATGTGAAAATAGCAACGCCAATTCCAGGACATGTAACCTTACCTTTTGAAAAGTAGCATTAAATTTTTTAATTCATGCATAATAATTGAGGTCAGCAAGAGCAGCATTCCTAGAATTAGGCTACGTTGTATAATATCATTGTTTGGGAATCAGCTGATGCTATATTGATCAATCTTCATTCCCCATCCTTTATGAGTAATGGTTCACAAGAAGCCCACTATTATGAGATTGAATGGAATTCTATTCTGATGTCTCATTGGTGTCGATAAAGTGGGTATATTCTACTGTAGTTCCTTTATTTAATACAATTTTTAGGGAGTCAGATACACTGTGTCTGAAGTGGTAATGCTTTTGATGAATTGTGTTTTTGTTTCTCAGATAACATAACTAGTGATCTGTTCTGATGTCCCTTTGGTGTTGATCATGCAGGCATCATGTACTATAAGTGCCAGATGCTCCAAGCTTTGGTGCACACTGGCCGTACTACTCTAACTGAGAACCTTCTATACAAAAAAATTACACAAATTTTGAAATTGAGCACTTGGCTTGTAGACTGGGGTCTAATTCTTGTTCATTGCTGTGATGACCTCTAAAATTAAGATTCCGAAAGTTTTGTTTCACCTGGGAATCAGAAGCGACTAAACAGATGCAACATCATGAATAAACTAAAGCATAAAATGTTTGTCTAATGTAGTTTGGAGTGTCATACACTCTTTCTTAACTCCTATTGATGTAACTCAAGATAATTTAGTATTACTCAGTGCTAATGCTTTTGATGGAATTCACTTTGTTGATTCTAACAAAACTATAAATTTGTCCTTAATAAATTGGTAGTCATTTGGAGGTCAAAAGTGCATAAAGGGAATTGAATTGGCAATAAGTTTGGTAGTCATTTGAAGGATCGAAAGTGCGCTAAGGAAATTGAAAGATTATTTCACATTATGTTTCATTATTCTGAATTCATTGCATATGTACTTATTGTGTATGAAGTGGATAAAGTTGCTGAAGAGTATCAATCAATAGGCTTGGAATTGATTGGGATGACAAAATGGATGGACATTGTGCATGTTTGGGAATGCTAGGAGGGAAAATCAGAGTATCTTCAAACATTTTATAACTGGATCATGCATGCATGCAATGAATTCAGAATAATGAAGCATCATGTGAAATATCTTTCAATTTTCTTAGTGCACCTTCGATCCTTCAAATGACTACCAAACTTATTGCCAATTCAAAAAGTTATAAAATGTACTTATTGTGTATGAAGGTGGATAAAGTTTCTGAAGAGTATCAATCAATAGGCTTGGAATTGATTGGGATGACTAAATGGACGGATGTTGTGTATGTTTGGGCATTATGGGAGGGAAAATCAGGGCATCTTCAAACATTTTATAACTGGATCATGCATGCAAATTCCTTGATTAGATTTTAAAAAACAATCTTGGCTCACATATAATTAATTTAGGATCAACATATCTTTAAAACAACATATATGCATAGATTATTGATCCGGGGGATATTTTCATCAAAAATTGAAGTGTCTCTAATACTCCAAATTTTTGCACCATTAGAAAGAGCTCGATCTCCTGATTCCAACGCAACTTGAACGGGCCAAAAATGAGTCTGTTTGCACAAGTTATGGCCAGTCAAACCTTGGGTCAAACTGCCATCAAGGGTTATCCAGAAGAGTGGAAAAAATGATTGTCTCAAAAATTGACGAAAGCAACGTCCAGTCGAAGAGCTCGTTGAGACGATTCCGACAACGTTCGTTTCATTGAAATCCGACGTCGTATGCTCGAGATATTAGCAGTCAAAGTTTAGTTGACTTGATGGTACAATTGTTGACGTCATCATTTAGACCGTATTGTACGGAATTTGATGTGGAAAAACCAGAGCATAACACATGGCAGCCGAGTCAGTTTGTACGAACCAATCATATTGTGACACGTGTCATCCGTACACGTCAGCATACAGTCACCTTCCACATCGGCATCTTAGTCATCATACACGTCAGTTTATCGACAAATGGGAGCTTGCCACGTGGCACCCTCTTGTGCAACAGGTGGCACTTTGTTACTTTTCTCTCTCTGGCGGTTGTGGCTTTGTTGGTTAAAAGTGCTTAGGGGGATTCGATCCCCCTACCTCCCATACGCTAAATATTCGCGTGGCCGTTGGACCAAACAGAGTTCGTTTTACTATATATGGGTGTCGGTTGCTTTTGTTTAGTTAACAATTCCAATTCATGGAATACATGGTAGCCGGTGGGAGTTGAACCTGGAACCGCCGGGGTTCTAAAAGGGTATTGCGCTAAGGAAATTGAAAGATTATTTCACATTATGTTTCATTATTCTGAATTCATTGCATATGTACTTATTGTGTATGAAGTGGATAAAGTTGATGAAGAGTATCAATCAATAGGCTTGGAATTGATTGGGATGACAAAATGGATGGACGTTGTGCATGTTTGGTAATGCTAGGAGGCAAAATCAGAGTATCTTCAAACATTTTATAACTGGATCATGCATGCATGCAATGAATTCAGAATAATGAAGCATCATGTGAAATATCTTTCAATTTTCTTAGTGCACCTTCGATCCTTCAAAGGACTACCAAACTTATTGCCAATTCAAAAAGTTATAAAATGTACTTATTGTGTATGAAGGTGGATAAAGTTTCTGAAGAGTATCAATCAATAGGCTTGGAATTGATTGGGATGACTAAATGGACAGATGTTGTGTATGTTTGGGCATTATGGGAGGGAAAATCAGGGCATCTTCAAACATTTTATAACTGGATCATGCATGCAGATTCCTTGATTAGATTTTAAAAAACAATCTTGGGTCACATATAATTAATTTAGGATCAACATATCTTTAAAACAACATATATGCATAGATTATTGATCTGGGGGATATTTTCATCAAAAATTGAAGTGTCTCTAATATTCCAAATTTCTGCACCATTAGAAAGAGCTCGATCTCCTGATTCCAGCGCAACTTGAACGGGCCAAAAAGGAGTCTGTTTGCACAAGTTATGGCCAGTCAAACCTTGGGTCAAACTACCATCAGGGGTTATCCAGAAAAGCGGAAAAAATGATTGTCTCAAAAATTGACAAAAGCAACGTCCAGTCGAAGAGCTCGTTGAGACGATTCCGACAATGTTTGTTTCATCGAAATCCGATGTCGTATGCTCGAGATATTAGCAGTCAAAGTTCAGTTGACTTGATGGTACAATTGTTGACATCATCATTCAGACCGTACTGTATGGAATTCGATGTGGAAAAACCAGAGCATAACACATGGAAGCTGAGTCAGTCTGTACGAACCAATCATATTGTGACACGTGTCATCCGTACACATCAGCGTACAGTCACCTTCCACATCGGCATCCCAGTTGGCGTACACGTCGGCATCTTAGTCATCATACACATCAGTTGTATCGGCAAATGGGAGCTTGCCACGTGGCACCCTCTTGTGTGACAAGTGGCACTTTGTTACTTTTCTCTCTCCGGCGGTTGTGGCTTTGTTGGTTAAAAGTGCTTAGGGGGATTCGATCCCCCTACCTCCCATATGCTAAATATTCGCGTGGCCGTTGGACCAAACAGAGTTCGTTTTACTATATATGGGTGTCGGTTGCTTTTGTTTAGTTAACAATTCCAATGCATGGAATACGTGGTAGCCGGTGGGAGTTGAACCTAGAACTGCAGGGGTTCTAAAAGGGTATTGCGCCAGCAAGCCATTCGATGGCTTTAGTTTATATTTGGCATTGGATGATTTTATTGAAATGTAAAATCCGAATACCTTTTAATTTGATAAATTCCCTCCAAGTTGTAAAACAATAATCCTTTTAAAGGATTAGTTACAACTTATTAGAACAATAAAAGCCCGAATGTAATATGTGACAGGGCATAGAAACCATTTAATTGTTTTCTTTAGGGGATTTGTTTTGATAAGGGGAATTTTTCAAAATATTTACTATGTAAGGGGGATTGAGTTGAAATTCCCAAATCAATTGGTTTTTCACCAATTTGGGAATATTTTATGTATAAAAGGGAGAGGTATGCTCTTAAGAGCGACTCAGATTTTTCAAGTCTAGGTGGTGAAGCTGTGAGAAACAGGGAGATTTTTCTAAGGAGATTTTCGATCATTTCTGTACATCGGAGTTTTGTTATGCTGCTGAAGTGCTGGAAGGAAATGGTCTTGGTGCGATTGTAATTATGTTTTCGGAGATTAATCGGATCGGTCTCACTCTATTGGAGCAGACCCGGAGACGTAGTCACGTTTGTGGCGAACTCTGTTATCAGATCGTTTGCACTCTCTCTCTGTCTTCTTCCTTCTCAATTTCGTTCTTTTCACCTTCAGTTTTTAATGCATAAATTCAATAATGTATGCATGAATTGTATTTCCGCTTAATTCACATGTTAATGTGTTAATTTTGTTTATGTAATTTGGATTACATGATTTGTAAACATTAAGCATTCAAATGCAATTAGTCTAGATCCTAATCAGATCAATTATGAAGTAAATAAGGATTTTATTTAATATAGTACTTATAGCTCTTGTTGCTTAGCAGTTAAGTTTTTCTCTTTGCATATGATGTTTTAGGCTCTGACTTGTTTGGACTTAGGAGTGTGACTTGTTTCAACCACCCTTTTTTAATATATAATGAATTTTTTAAAAACTTTTATAGTTAATAGAAATGTGTATTTCAAAAAAATAAAAAATCATATGACTAGCATTTTAAATGTTTAACACATTAATAATATAATTACCTAATGCATAATAATCTAATATAGCATTTCAATGACAACACTATGTGCATTCTCAATAATAAAACATGTTTGCATCTTAAATCATTATCTCTATAAATTTCAAATGAATCATATCATATTTAATATGTTTGAATGTCATATTCATAAGGAAAAAAAAATCATGTTATTTAAATTAATTAATTAATGTAATACAATAAACACATTTAGTTTGGATAGCAATATTTATAGGTTAGATATTTGAATATTGAATAATTAAATGTTATCTTAAAGGATTAAAATGCAAGGGGTAAGCACTTAACTCTTAAGATGATGGAGGAGAGAGAATCTTGATATTGTACAAAATTCTACCCATCTTGGGAATATTGTGATGAAGTTGTAATTGCTTAACACTGAGGATTATGCTTAGAATGATTAACTGAAATTGTGATCTTAGGTTGTGTGGCATGATTGGATTGGAGTCTTAAAAGACTCGCCTGATGTGCTTGAGCATATTCTCCAATTCATCATGGACCTTGAATTCTACTTGTATTGTAGCTTTTTACTCAACTATTACTAGAGTTAGCCATTTAGTGCATGTAAAGTGTACCTTCTAAAATTGATATAATTTTTCGATTATTGATGATTTTTTGATTGTCTATAAGGATTGACACTGATTTATTAACTTTTCTTGTGAGTAGTCTAGTAACCAATTTTGTTATTTGTTTAGCATTTGATTCTTATTCATGTTGGGTTTATTGTTGAAATTGAGCTCATTTATATGCCTTATTATCTGAATAGATAATTATTCATCCTTGGCATTCCTTAATTATTGTGGTGGCTATAATAGAATGTTTCAATTGTTGGTCATGTATCATGTAAAATTTGTTCTTCATCATGTTTATGATGGGCCTTTGATTGGTTGCACAAGGGAGTAGATTGCAAAGAATACATACTAGTTCTTGATGGTTGTGTTAATTAGAACTATGTTATGTTTGAAATTCTTTATTCCTTGTGAAATGTAAGTGGATTCTTTGTGAAGTGTTTGAAAAGTTTTGAATTGCATTATATGCATATGGATCTTTTGTTGTGAGGGGCTTGTAAATTGGTATGAATGTAATCTATGTTTGACATTGATTGATATGTGTAGACACCTAAAATAATTCACCTAATCACCAAATCCTAGTTATTGTCATTAATTATCATCATGATGTTAATGATTCATTAGTCATCGGTAATTAATTACCATTTGCCACATTACCATTTATTAATTAAAAATCATTTGACAATTCTTATTTTTATCCATTTAATTAAATAATATTTTATTATTTAATTAAATTTGAGCTAATTCTCATTTTCAAACAATTTATATTTCAATCATTTGCAGTCTTCATCAATCAACTCAGTCGCCATTTAAGAAATTCAATTTTCTTTCATCAGTTAACTCTTCTCTACTTTAGAAACTTCTTCCTCTTCCCTCAATCAACTTAGTTTGCAAATGGAAAGTTTGTGTGCATAATTATCCAATTATCAAATTAAATAATCCAATATTATCTCTTCATGGTTCAAAATGGTAATTTTCCAATTTCTGGTTGAGATGACTTCATTGATTTTCTAGCTAACTCAACTCATCATCCTCATCCATATCTCCTAAGTCGATAAACAAGATCATTTTCTTCATCAATTTAAAAACTCATTCACATTTATGTAATTACATTCTATTGAAATCCTAAACCAATCAATCATATTATCTAGTATTATATTGTTGAGATTTACATCCACATACCTCCAAGGTGAACCAACATCATCAATTTTTGAGGTTTGTAGTTAATTTCACAGGCTAGATCTATCTTGATTGCATTTAATGCTTTCAAGTTCTTTATGATTTTCATTGTTAACAATATGTATTTGAATATCTATATGAGATTAACTCTTATTCTCTATTGGTTTGACCTTGAGAATGAAATATTTTGAAATCCTTATATGGATTGTTTATTTCTCTTAGTAGCTAGTAGTTGGTTGGATGTGGATATGGTCCACTAGTAATGATGTATTTGCTTGCTCATTTTTGCTTTTTCTTGGTCTTGTGGCCATGTCTCCTAGTGTGTTGGCATTAACTAAGTATTTGATGATGTTATTTAAACATATAGACTATGTTATTGAGTAATATGAAGGCACACATTGTGCATTTAGGCATGATTTTCATAGCTATACTATGTTTTGACATAGTGAAGGGTATCATGGAACATTAGTAAGTTCTTAGGCACACATTATTCGTATTTATTATTACTAGCACTTGCACCAGAGGGGGTGCAAGGGTTACACCGATAGAAAAATATAGAGAAGCAAGAAGGGGAGTGACATGCAAATTAGTACTTGTATAGACATCATTAACAAAAGAAACAATGTTAGACATTAGAAGATAGTAGTAGGTAAATATACAATGTGATAATACAGAGTTTGAATCTTAGTAATATATTCAGAACATGAATCATTACATTTTTTTTGGAAGAGATGGATATATTTCATGATGTTTGCTTCAATAATGGTGTTGTTGGAGTGTACATGGAATGTAGTGGGTGGATGCATGGAATAACTGAATTAGTCAATGGATATGCAAGGGATGCAAAGGATGGTAGGGAGTATTATTTGGAGTGCGTGTGGGTATTTGGAGAATACTTGTATAATGGTGGTGCAGTGAATGATAACGATCCATATCAAGAAATTTACCATAAGCAGGTGTAAGGGGTACATCGAATGTTGATCAAGATCATGAGGATTTAGAATGTGGGTGGCGATGGCTAAACATGGATTTGGTCGATGGTACATGGATGAACTGATTTAATTTGGATAAGGTGGATGGAGTGTTGGATCTATTGTGGATGGGGTAAGATGCGTGTACCTCTTTTGCCGCATGTAGGTGTTTTTTTTATTGCAATCTCATTGAGATGCAGAGATCTCAATTAGGGAGCCATAAGAGTCCTTATGATAAAGTGTTGCTGTCAACATACAGTTATTATGAGACTTAGATATCATGGATGTCCCAACTTATGGTGGTGTACATTAACAGTTGATGGTTTGGATTTTTTTTTTCCAAACTTGGGAGGCGAGCAATGGTAGGTGGATTTGGAGATTCGTTTGGGCCAAATTGTGTGCATATGTCTTTTTGGTCGCTATTGAAGCTTTCTTGTGCATTGTTGGACTTTTTCTTGGTGGAAGTGCTTCCCTTCTTGATTTTTTCCCCATAGTTTCTTTGACTGATGAAGGTTGGTAGGGATGTTTTTGCGTTGTATTTTATGGTATCCATTTGCATATTATTTGTCCATTTTCTTTCTTTATTTGCGCCTTTCTTTATTTTGGTGGATGGGATGATGTGTGAATCATGGTTGAAGTTATGAAGTGTGATAGCATTGACAATAGTTTTATCATAAGGACTCTACAGTCTCCCAAATGTTGACTCTTTTTTTTTGTAGAACAACTACATGTACATTTAGGAGTGAGCATCTCATGGGTGGATGGAAGAGTAGGTGGTATATGGATATGGTTTATTGGACGTTCGGATTCTTGATCTTGATTTCATGTGGTGTTGCCTTAAATATGCTTTGGTAAATTTTCTTGACATGGATCAATTTGGTAGGGTGGATTGTATGCAAAGGGGTTTGTTGTATTTTCATGGAGGCATGGGAAGTGGCTCAATATTCTATTGAATGTGATAGTGTCTCTGTATGTCCTAGAAATGACCAATACTGCGGGAGGATTCACTAGCTTGGAGCAACCATTTGTAGGAGTATACGAAGTTGGAACATCCACCTGCATGTGATTGCAAATGCGGTGTAAGCATAGAAAAAATAGTTTCTATGTATATCAATATGGTAGGTTGAAGATAAAAAAGAAATATAGCTTTCTTGAGAGAGTGGTGTGTTAATGTATGTGTACCTGTACTCATCATAAAGAGAGAAGATGTAGTCAGAGCTCTTCTTTTTTCCTGATAATTGTGAATGGATTATTCTTCATTCTTGAGTATCGATCAAAGGTAAATAGTGGGTCGATCCTAAGTCTGTGTATTGATTTAACTCTATATATAGCTATAAAAGTTAATCCTTGTCTTTCTTTGTTGCCTATATCGATTGTTGCTCTTTCGATCATCATTCCTTGGGATTTATGTATTGTAATTGCCCATGCACTACAAAGTGGTAATTTCCTCTGAGAACCTAGTGATATGGGTGATATAGGAATAGTTTTTGGAGCATGGATGCTGCAAGGTGGGCCATTGTAAGTATCAAATTTTACTACCACATATAATGGTAAATTTGGTGGTTTGGAGCTTTCCGTGTATACAATATCTACAACCTCTCCAAGAGAACCATTTACAAGGCCTGCTTGAGTCCATAGGTTTGTAGTTAGCATGATGCATTGGCCTCTACAGAGTAGGAGTTCATGGGGAAGCTTGTCAGCATCATTGTCAATTTTTGATGGTAGGGTTGTCTTTTTTGCAATACTAAGTGCAATAGGAAGATTTAACAGTTGTATCATTTTTTTGTTGTGTGTTCCAATAAGTCATTGGTTGGGAATAGGTGCATTGCTAGGTCGAAGGACGTGTTTTTTTTGTTTGATAGCTCTTTGTTTGTGTGACGCATTAGTAGCTCCCAATCTTGTTCACTCGGTTCTACATTACAAATGTTTCAAGTAAAGTTCTTCGAAAGTCAATTTGAGCTTGTGTGTCCCCATGTTGTCGAAATATTTTTTCTAGTGTGACAACAAGAGTGAATTGTTCCCAAAAGGGTTTCGCATTTGTGTGGGCAGCATATATAGGTTTTTCCATAATAGGGGGTAGTTGTGCAAAGTCGCCTACAAGAATGATAGATCTTCCACCGAAGCACAAGTGTTGTTGGTGGGGGAAAGCCTCACGTAGCCTAGTATCGATTTTCAAGAGTAATTTTGGGCCTACAAAGCTCAACTCATCAACTAGGAGGTATTTTCTGTGTCTCATGCTATGTTGGAACACTGCAAGTGGTTGACCCTTCAATGGTTGTATTTCTTTGATTGGAATCTTCAAGGCTAAATGTATAGTTGAGGCATGCATGTTGAATGTTGTGATTCCTGTAGGAGCAACAACAAGGATCGGGCTATGTTCTTGTGGTACTAAATTGGAAAGGGAGTGTTTAATGCAATGAATAAGATAGGATTTCCCTGTTCCTATCGTGCCTTGTATGATCATGTACAATGGTTTTTCTATTTCACAAGAACTATAGTGGTCCAAAACAAGTGTCAAAGCAAGTTGTTTGGGAGAGAGTGGATATGGGAGGTCGCTAAACTCAAAGGGTGTTGGGCTATCATGTTGGTCCACCTTGTTTGTGCATATGAAATGCTTTGCAGTTTCATGTAATGGTTGAGGCATTGTATGGGCATTCCACTTGTGGCAATTGTCAAAGTCATGTCTTCCAAGCATATCAAGGGAATTAAAATTCTCGCTAGTACCAAGACCCAATTGTGATAAGAACTCCCATTCATTCAATTGAATTTTATTGCCTATATTTTTTTCATCTTCTGGCTCCTCTTCCTCTTCTTGACTTACTTCTTCATCAACTATACGGTCAACATGCCACACACAATATTTACGTAAATTCATCTCCTTCCAATTTGCAACAATTTTCTCTTTCTCGATACCAATGTCTGCTTCAATGTTGCGAAATTGCTTGTAAAGAAGTAGTTCGCTCCAACAAAATGTTTTGAAATGTTCTGAATCCTCCTTTGGAATTGCAGTAAATCGAGGGAAGACACTGATAATTGCCTTATGTTTCCTTTCTTTCCACTTGTACTCTTTGCGAATTGATGAGAACAAGAATGTTGGTGTAGATTCAAGTAGTGTTACTTTATCCATTTGAAGAGGACGTTGTGTGTATTTTTAAATGTAGGTCTACTCCAATGTAGTTTCATTTCGGTTTGTTTAGATTCGTTGAAAACTTTTCTACCAACATTAAGCACCATAAATTTATGATTGCAAACAACAAGGGGCAACTTTTGCAACATATGACACGTTTCTTGTGCACCTATATCACAATCAACAATAATTTCAGACAATAATTTTCTATATGCTGCAAGTGCCTTGTCTTGGGGTGCTTGCTTTTGACATATGCGTGTCAACATATCAAGGTAGCTCTTAGATTTTCTTTCTGCCTTCACGACATATTTTGCAATGTACTTTAGAACTAGTGTTTTTGAAAGCACGGGCTGACAATCCATATTGGCCCTCCATATGGAAAGCATTTTTGGACTATGTATATTCAACCTATCATCATTACGTGTAGGGAAATAGGTTTTTTTCCCATCTTTGTCACTGCACAACGAAGAGCTGGCACATTCAGGCTAGGGTGCACTATAGCGACACTCCATGTTGTTTCCTTTCTTGCGAAGGCAGGTTGATTCTGAACACTTGGTGTGTCTCTGGACATAGTTAAGTAACTCTTCATAATCAGTAAGTGTGTTTGTAGCAAAGATTTCAGGTGTTATTAGTAAGCATGGATCATCTTGTGAAGACCGATGGAATGTGTTGCTTCTATCTCCTAGATTTCAAGGATTCCAAGCACTGACATATCTTTCAAAGAATGATTTTGCTATGTCTACATCTACATGATTGCTCCAGTTAAGTGTGTCCATGTTTGGTGCACCCTCAAGCCAAAGGAAGCCATGTACATGCGCAGACCCTCGATGTTGCCACTCATATCTATACCAATAGTTTGTTGCGTAATATAGCTTCTCTAAGACTTCTTCATGAAACGCTGTGAATCTTTGATGCAAGTATAAGGATGTGGTATGTGGGTTCATAACAATGTTGTCTATGCGATCTTTATTGTTTAGTGATGTTTGAGTTGCCCCCTTTGTAAATAGTTGATGTAAATCAGGCCATTTGGTATCTGCAACACTTAAGGTGAAGAATAGTGTCGAGGAGCCTATTTGGTTGATCATATTTGACAATTCACCACAAGACTTATTCCAATATGCTCATGTACCTCTAAGGGATGATCCGTAATGCATCAATTGTTCAACTAGTTTAGTGTCAGGAAATGTTTGTATATGGAGACGAAGGCTTTCTATGGTAGTTGGTATGCAATCCTCAACATTTTTCTTGACAAAAATGGAGGCAACAACTTGGCTTCGGTGACGCATCAATAGATTCAAGACAAAATATCTAAACCTTGGATGCCTTCCAAATCTATTATCATGGAACCTCATTAGGTGCAAGACATATTCATGCATTTCAATTTGTCTATAGAGAGGTTGTAAATGTAATGCACTGCCATTGGGAAACAAAGAAGGAAAAGCCATGTCTAGAAGTACTTCAGTATTGTATTCATTAACTGGTGATGACTCAAGTGTTGGCCAATCTATAATGGTGTGATTGTGATCTCTAACTTGCAATGTTTCTTTTATGATTTCTAGTTCATGGTATTTATTTGGTAGCCTAGCCATGAAGGATGAGGAGCAAGTGAATTTAGTGTCGGGTGAGTCTGCGTTAAATTTTGAAGCACTGATTGGAGCAACAATATTGTGATTGTCAGCATTAATTTTATGAAGCATATTGGAAATGTCTGTATTTGTATCAGGGAGCTCCCAAAGAGATGCAAAATCCACCTCGACATCTTTGTAATATGGGTCATTTGTGATTTTATATTTCAGTGCAACCCACACACGATGCCTACTTACATAGCAGTCATAATGGTCACCTCTTGTATTGGTTCTTCAAACCACCAACACATCCAAGTTTGCTATTTTATGTGGCAAGTATTTGGCTATGGTTTTGATATCCTGTGGGAAACAAATTGTGTGTCCACTATATTTGTATTGGCCTCCACGAGCATGTGTTACTTGTATTATTGGATTGACTCATGCTATTAACATTTCTTCGACTTGTGTTAGTGTTCGTAGCTCATACGGTTGTACTCCTGGGTCCATTAAATTAGTTGCTAAGAAATGATGTCTACCTGTCTCACGGAAGCATCTAAAACAAACTGGACCAGTTTGTGTTGCGTTGGTACAGATTCCTGGGTAGCATTCATGGAAAATTGTGCAAGTTGGTAAGTTTGATAGTTTATCTAGTCTTGAATGAAATCTTTTTTAAGCGTCTATAAAGTTTTGTTTAGAATGTGGTAAGCTTGTGGATTGATTTTGACGAGTGTGCATTGTTTCGTGTGTGCACATTGACAAACCTATGTCGAAAGTGTGTTCATTTTGGGATGCACATTCGTATGGCTCAATGTTGTGTTGGTTTGACTGAAAGGAGGGTGGTGCATTGGCTTCTATTTCTTGTTTTCCTATGTGTTCAAAATGACGACAAATGCTGATTTCTTCTTTATGTTGCATATAGTAGTCATGAGTTCTTTTACGAGATTGTATGCTTTTAGGGGTAGAGGTTGCCATTTGTAAAGGAAATATGAACTATAATTATCAAATGAAAAATTACAAATACATGCAAAATTAAAGAAGGTAAACATTAATGTTGATGAGTTCTTTGATCATTATATTCTTTGAAAAGTTGTTGAGATACAATTGGTATGCTATATACATGAGTAATTTGGTGGAAGAAACATATCATAGTATTTTCATATTTTCATAAGAGCAATATATTCAATACACATGTGATTTTGGAATTCCATGTATGGAATGAAAAGTATAGAAAGTATACTATATAAGATGTTAAAAAATATTAGATACATTATATAAGTGCTTGAGGTACATCTAAACACTAGCAATATGAGACATAGTAGTGATTTCACTCAACATGAGAAAATTCTCTGCAACAAAATCCAGTTCGTCAACCTTTGTGATTGTTGATTTGAACCGTCCTTGAGCAGCACTTGAGTCATACAAATTTGTGATTGTGAAGATAAATTTCTTGAATAACACTCCTTTCACTATGGTTTTAGCTTCAGTTTCTGTTCCAGAATTGAATTGTAGCATGTATAAATTATCTGCAGACATTCCAAGGAGTTTGGTAGCTGGTTCTTCAAAAGCAACAACCCATAATATTCCTGTATGATTTGCGAGCTTTAGTTGGAGTATGTATCTATAGGTACATTTAGGAGTAGTAGCTTTGCACTTGGAACAATACCATGTTTGATCATCAACCTGTACAACTTTCTTCTTGCATTGTCTTCCATCTAAGTCAAGGGGGCAAGATGGATAGCATAATGAATTTGTTTTTATGTATTGCATTGTTGCTTTTAGAGTGCATTGGAAAGTTTTTTTCACATTGGTAGTTTTCTCTTCAATAGAAGCAATTGATTTCCTCATAAGAACGAGAGGTGCATCCAATGGTTGTCTATTCAATGGAGTGACATTAGTCCCATTATGTTCAAACCATGGTTTGGGCTTTTTTGCCTCCTTTATTCTTGGGTTTACAAATAGGTGGGTGCTTTCCAATGTGCTTATGACCTTGCCATTATACTCAATGACACAACCATTTTTTTATTGCAAGTACAAACACATGTTTTAAGTGATACTTCTCCTGCAGTTGCTTGCCTTCCTTTTCAGTTGTTGGACCCCATAAAGTAATATTAATGGTAGATGAAGAAGTATCTATCAATTTGATGCTCCTTCGAAGAACTTCAGTGCCATCCCTCCTCCTTATGGTTGAGCTTGGGTCCACACATATGACTATTCCAATAACATCAACAAGGATATTATTGTTCAATTCTAAAATTTCCTTAAAGGGTGTGAAAGAGAACTTATGTTTGGGAATTGCAAGGTCATCTTCTGAGTGAGAAATTTTGGATTCCTCGACTAAAAGAATTTCAAGCTGGCTATTGAGTTTGTTGTACAACCTATTAGCTGACTTAATAGTCCCACCAGATATTGTATATACTTCTCCAAAATGTACATTCATGTAATGAAGGTTTGCAACTTCATTAAAGCATGTTACTCGTATTTCAGTGCACTCACAATCAACAATATCAAAAGAGAAGACCTGCCCTTGTCCCTTATGTGTGTTGAAGTGGTGCATCTATTTTTTCATGGTAACACGACCCTTTATAAGCCACCTTGTCTGAAATGGATTCAAATTTCTAATAAGCGTAATATTGGATAGAGGGTCTTTCTTTTGTAGGGAAGAGGTTAACCCAAAAATTTCCCTTTGAGTAGGTGGCTTTGTTACTGTAGGAGTGTTACTCATGCTCGTAGATGGAGCAGTTGAGTTTGTAGAAGTTTCTTTCTGGACTTTCTCTTCAAACAGGTAGGCGAGTTGACCAATGATGTCATGTTGCAAACATGTGATTTCTAATTTGGAGATGACTATCCACCTATAAAGATAAAACAAGTAAGTATTTTGAGTACAATCAAATGTGGCATAGTGGATAAAGGATGCTAGGCTACAAGTTGTTAGTTGTGAATTTTGTAGAAGAGCATGCAAATAGCGTGGCTCACCTTGAATTGCAAAGAACATGGCAACTGTATCCTATCAATTTGAGTATAGATCCCTTTTGGAGTTCTTTAGAAGCTATGCATTGGTTGTACTTTGTTGGAAGTGTTTCCTTCTGCTTATGTACCCCATCAGAGAGCTCCACTCTATATCGATCAACCAGTTTGAGTCCATGTCCAAACGGTGCAATTTCTAATGCTTGTAGATGGGGTTGCAAGTTTAGGTTTCCATTATTCATCATCTTGATTGCATCCTTAGTCAAGGAATACTTTGTCAGGATAGGTGGTTGCGGTACTATAACACTGTCATCAAGGCTTGTAGACATGGCTTGTACTTGTTGGGTTTGTTGTTCAAAGAGGTTGGTAGGCTCGCCAATGATATCTTGTTGCACACATATGATTTCCAATTCTGATATGACAATCCACCTATGAGTGTACAATGAAGAAGTATTATCAAGAGGACGAGATGTGAAATAATGGAGTTCAAGAAAGATAATCTAAAAGTTTTAAATTTGCACATTGTAGCAAATTACTAAAATATGATGGCTCACCTTGAATTGCAAAGAATAGGGCAGCTGTATTTAATGAGTTTAACTGTAGAGCCCTTTTGTAGTTCTTTAGAATCCATGTGGTGGTTGTACTATTTTGGAAGTGTAGCCTTCTGATTATGCACCCCATCAGAGAGTTGTATTATATAGCAATTGGTTGGTTCAGGCCCATGTCCAAACATTGAAATATCTATTGCTTGTAGATGGGGTTGTAGGTCTACGTTTCCATCATGGATCATCTTAATTGCGTTCTTAGTCAAAGAAAACATTGTGACAAGAGAGCGAACTAGTCCTTGAAAAAGTAAATTGTAGGTGGCAGCTATTACTTACTTTAAATGATGTATAAAAAGCATACTTTGTGAAGTGCGAATTTAATATGTTGTATACCCAACAAAATATAGCTAACTAATTGGATGATATTTCAGAAAGCAACAATGTTGTTGAATGTGACCATCCAAGTAGTAGTTTAAATAAAAGTGTGTATAGAAGTTACATAGAGTAAAACTAAATTTAGAATAATACCTATAAATGTGATTTTGAATAGGTATGTATATCAAAATAGTGGCCTTTGGAAGGTAGCTTGCTGCATTTGTAAGGAAAACAAAAAGGGAGAGTGTAGTGAGTGAAAAATTTAGTGCACGCTATTAAGTAATCTAAGTAAATTGGAAGCACTCTAAATGTTTAGATCTGCATTCTATGCTAAAGGAACAAGAGGATACGTGCTTTCAAACAAATGAGTATAAAACTAGTGCGTTAATAGCGAGGGATAAACAATGAATGAAAATACAATAAGATTAAACAGAGCTACTTAGTTCGCAAATGTTTTAACCTATTATTGGAGTGCACTAATTTTATGTGGATTGTGTTCTGGTTGAGGATACATTTGTCATGTATGTTAATATAGTATACTAGAAATGTGAAATATGTTAAAAGAATGGAAGTGAGTACAATATTAGCATTCTACTAAGTGATCAAATTTTAAGGAATTTAGGTGGAAAAACGAGACAATTATTGAAGGAGAGATATAGAATTTGTTGGCGATATATATTTGTTGGAGTGAACACAATGGTTAGACTACACTTAGTTGAAGTGAAATGAGGAAATGTTTGCAACACATTATATGCAAAATACTATTCTTAATTATATGCAATTGAACATGCCATTTTTTTTTGGAACATAAAAGCAAAAGTCAACCAAGATGCAAAATGATAGTGAGAGAACAAAGTATGTATACATATTTTCGAAGCAAAAAATGTGTTACATGGTATTGTAGTAGGTGACATATTGGATCTTTTTATTGCAAGGCAAAGTGCCTTGTTCACAGTATATTGGAGCTTACATTTCTTTAAGGCGGTTACAAAATATCCAACTATCCATAAGTTGGAAAAAGTTGTAGTTATATCGTTATATCAAATACTATTTACACATTTATAGCTATAACATATCTTAGGCATGGTTCAAGTAATTCTGGAATGCTTCTTTAATATAGATAGAACCACCGTGTCCATAGAACTCATCCGCTTTCATTTCACGAAGGAAAGTACAAAAGGAACTCAACTTCTCACAAGTTGAATGGAACTCATGTACTGTTACTTCCATTGACTGAATGTCCAAATCTTGGACACTTTGCATGTTTTGAACAGTGGCCTTCGCTTGTTGTAGCAAGTCAAGGCAACTAATTGTAATGTCATTTTCAAAATCTTGTATCTGACTTGTAGAAGTTCGATTGCCATTGATTGACGGTGTCGAATTGGCTGACAACATAGGGCCACTGGAACTACTGAGATGTCAATAATCTCCATTGCCATTTGATTGACGATGTTCAGTTGTATCTTACAACCTATGCTGCAATAATATATGTTTTGTGTCAGTGTTTAACCCTATGCTGCAATAATATATGTGTTTTTTAGTGGTAATTTATCATTTTTTACAATTCTACTTATGAATAATAATTATTGTTAATATTCTTTTTAAAAAGACAATTATATTTATTGAATTATAATATTCTTGCAATGTAACTATATATCTACATATTTAAAATTTAAATAATAATACTATTGAAATTTACATATATGTATATATAATTTATATATTACATAAACTACACTATAATAAGTTTTCAAATAAATTTAGAAAGAAAAAAATTAAAAACATTTATGCATATAACTTATTATTTATATATTAAATTTACTATATATTTACTACATATTACAAATTGGTAATCTTTACATGTGCAACACTATTCCCAATCGAATATCAAGCAATAACTATACAAACAAGTAAATATACAATTGATAACTATTTGATACTAATGGATATTATATTGTAAATAAATCATTAACTATAACTTTTCCATACTAGAGAACACCACATTAAATAATAGAAAAAGTAACTTAACTATAATTGTTCAATATCAATTGATTGTTGATAACTTTAATTGGCCAATACTAATAAATATCAAAATTAAAAAATTAACTATATTACTATAAATGAATTAAAAAATCATTCCTATAATTAATGTAAATAATAATAAATAGAAAACTTAACTACTTATTTCAATAGAAACACCCAGTGCTATAGCTATTCCTCCTAAGGATGTATTATTGAATTAACTCATTCAATTTTTTTATTTTTTATTTTTTATGTTAGAATTAGCTCCAATGAAGCAATACACTCCAAAGATACTACTTTGTTTTCACTAAAGTTCATAATTATCAAAAACGATACTAACTGTATAATGCATGTGAACAATTTGATCTAAGATCTAACACAACAACATAAACACTACTAGAGTCAACTTTTTGAAGTAATAAATAGATTTAATGGGGAGAAAACATTATAAATCCTTTCAAAAATCAATATTCGGTCATAAACATCTAGCCATTTATATCTAATCTCTACATCAACTACAAGCTATGATTTCATTTTTCGCCAAAAGCAGTGGAAATTAATTCTTTTGAACACATATTAAATATTAAACTCCACAAATAGGTTCAAATATTTTAAACATATTAATAGTTATTCTGAAAGTATAAAAACCATACAATCCAATCAGATTGTGGCATCTAATAACATTAAAAAAAACCCTCAATAGGGCCCTTTTCTAATATTTTATATTATTTAATTGAGAAACATAAAGTTAGGGTGCTCCACTATAGGCCCCTCTCCCCTAACCAATTATTAGAAAAATTTACCATGAAATCAATATAATATATAAAATATTTAAATGGTAGTGTTATTAGTTTGATTCATTGTATATATATATTCTGTCATTCTCTTATCAGCCAGGTTGAATACGAGAGAGGTAAAAATATGTCCAAGTGCAAGAAAAGAAGCAAGCATTCAAGTACAAGAAGGGAGTATTAACCTAGAACAAAATTATATTATAAGAATATTTAAATGGATTGTAAAGTTGGAATAGGCTATTACAGAATAAATAATAATATTTAAAGTCAGTGAGAGTTTAGGTATGTATGTCGATTGAGAATAGAAGAAGAGATAATAAATAAAAAGTCAAACAGCTGGCACATTTTTGTTTTTCTGGTAGACCATGGAGGCATGGACGCCACATGAAGGGAAAAATGTCCAACAGCTGGCATGCCTTGTCCAAGCGTCCATGTTTTGTACGTGTCCATGTTTTGCACGCATATCTACTAGGAAGAGGGGGGATATAATTTTTTTTTTAAGGTTGTAAAATAGATTCAAATGTGGGGAAGGTTGCTAAGAATGCCATGACTGAAGCATATATGCAAAATGGATTTGTTGTAAAGGCTTCATAAAATTTCAAGCAAATGTAGTTGGCAGGTGTAAAGCCAGATGCAACAACCTTTGCCAACATCCTCCTTGTGTGTGCCAAAATGGAGCCAGTGTTTTTCTCTAAAATCATAGACTTCTTTCGTATTAGAAGACCTTCCTAGTACCTTAATTCGTTCCATTAGGGTATGAGATATTTGGCCTAAATTTTGGATATATGAATTTATAGTTTTTCTCTTTTGGCTTTGGTCTTTTAATGTTGCAAATTAATGGGCTAAATAGATAAATCACTGCTTCTTTTCTATTTTTATTTGGTGTTTTTTGTATGCTAAATGGTTTTAGTTTTGGGTTTGAACAGATTCAAGAAAATAGAGATGGCACTCTATGCCTATGATTGTGGCCAACAAGAAGAGAAGGTTGTTGTCATTTGCTCAAACTAAAGACTTGACAAGAAGATTGCAACAGATGGGATCATTAGCTATTGCCCTTACTAGCTCAAGGGTGGAGTTTAGCCATGAGCTGACATACATGTGTTGCCTATTATTAGTATATATGAGGAAAGCTGGGAAAAATCTGCAAGAAAGTAGCATGGATTCTTCAAATAATAAATAATCATCTTCTGAAAGCTACATATTACTGTGGATTGGTTAGATTCCTTTGCCTCAGATCGCATCTACCCTTTGCTTAGATTCGTTTCCTCAAATTTTTTGTACCCTTTGCGTAGTCTACTGCAATGTTGGTGAGAAATATGTTTGCTTTTGCTTCCAATGGTAGTCTCCTTCAAAGCCTATTCATTCTTCTTGTAGGGATAATCAACAGCCAGTTAGCAGATATTTTTTGACATCATTAAATGAAGAGGATTGAAATTAATGCTGTGGGTGGGATTTTTATTACCAATTGGAGGTTGATCGATAGTGGTAGGATGTGGATTACCAGCTGGAGGTTGATATTTACAAAATTCCAGAGAATTCAAATCTTGAAGGTACATTTACAACGCTCAGCTCCATCTGTATTCTCATTGGGGTGGTGATGTTGGTGAACAGGTTATTCTGCACTTCAATTAATTTCCATACGTGTCGGTTACAGATTCATTGGAGTCAGTCAGCTTCCAACGATGGACTAGAGACTTCGACTATATCTCCCTACAACCACAGTTCAATCTCACAATAAATGCAGAGTATCGACTAAAGATCAACTTGCAAAACACTTCCCCAGGCGCTGTAAGTTGGCTTGACAGTACGGCTGATAGTTTGTTTGACCACCAAACCACTACAGTTTGGCTTGAAAACATGGTAGTTTCAGAGCGTGAGACTTGTTTCAGGCCAAAACCTCATGCATAATATAGCCTATCGGCTAAATAATTCTTGTTTTCCTTATAGTTGGGTGAATCTTGTAGCTATAAGTGTTTCTCCTTAATAGTTTAAAGGTTTTCCTAGTCTTGTACTAGAAGGGATGCAATTATTGTTTGAAGGATTTTCTATCCATTGTATTCTATTTTATGAAAATTTGGTGTTTAAGTCTTGTAGAGGTTCATCATTGGATTGTTGGTTATGATTTCATGATCTATTGGGTTTGTTTAACCTTTGGGTTTGTCATAGTTGATCCTCATTGTGGCATAGAATGGAGTTATGCTTGTACATTTTGCATTTAGTTACCTCCTTGGATGAATTCCTTATGAGTTTTGGGTTATGTCTCACTTGTTGGGAGTGCTTAAGATTTTAGGAAGATGTTGCCTAGATTCTTTCCTCTAATAAATCATAAGTTGATCTTAGTTTTATATTGAGGAGTTAGAGTGTTATAGAAATCCCTACTTTTTAAAAATGGAACCTCAAGAATGACCTCATAGAGAGCAACCATGTCTAGAAGTGAGGCATGTTTTTGGTGAGCATGGAGGTGAGATAGTTTTTGCTATAAACAAGGGATGGTTTTCTTTAGCTTTTGAGATGTAGTATTATGCCTGGTAAGGCCAGGAAGAATTAAAAGAGACCATAGGAGTTATAACTTTGTGTTGGGAAATCTTGTGGAGTGTGGAGTTTGTAGGGTTGTGTTCCTTTTATTGGATTAATAGGTAGCTAGATGGTGTTTTCTAGCAATAGTAATAGTCCTAGGTTTAGTACCTTGTTTGTTGGTGGTCGATTGGACCATATGCTTGGATCTTGTTCTCAATTAGAGTGGTAGTTGGATGGTAGAGTGTTGTGATCTCTAAGGTGTTAAAGAATGTAGTGGTTTGTGTTCACCTAGCTCATGCACCTTTAGGGATGTGTGTTGTTAGATTTAGACCTAGTCTTGGTGAGATTCTAGAGGGTTGATCTTATGAGATATATAATGTTTCCAAGGATTGTGTTCATGGAGTACCTTATCCTTATCTTGTTGTAAGATTCCAAAAGTAATCCTAATCCTAGTGGGGGAGGATGTAATTCCCACACTATTGTATGCCTTGAGATGTCTACTGTCAATATTTTATTTTTTACTATATATTATGGCATGCATAGGTCATGCTTGTGTATTTTCTAGTAAGTGTTTATTATAATTTGTGGTTCACCATTTCATTAACAAATATTGTTGTGATGGTTCATTATGAATTTTATGTCTGATATCATGCTAGTCATATATGATTTGATATCATGTAGAGATTTATGCCACATTGGAGTGGATTATGTTTACATTTTCTTGGACCTACTTTTGGGATTAATATTATGTTGATTTATTGGCTTTGTTTGAGATGTTTTATGTATTATTTGGCATGTTTGTCAAAGAAGATTATGGCATGGCATATATTTAGACCTTCACATGTTTAGAGATGTTGTTCATCTACATGTTGGTTGTTGGTATTACTTTTGTTAACTTGTATGTAGGGTAATATGACACTGATATTCATGAAGACTTGATGTATTTTATTATGTGTTGTTTGTAGGCATCGAAGGTGTGAGTCCTTATGCACATATTTCATGATTGGAGTTTAGATTATGTTATATACTTTGGGATACATATATTATTCTTTTGATGAATGGATTATCACAATATTTTATCCTATTTCTATATTTATATATATCTAGATTATAGATATGTGATTATTATAATGATCTTGACATCAAGTGTTTTTTAATTGTCACATCTCTATATCTAAGTGATGTATTATTATGGTGTTGGCATTCTAGGTGATTGTCAATTATTGATTTTTTATGTTTGGATGATGCGTGTTGATATTAACTTATTTTGGAAGTGATGATTATATGATATGTGACATTGTACCTTATTGGGTGATTGTGCATTGCTTTGGCTATTATGTATGATGCAAGGACACTTGATGTGTGAATTGAGTGTGTAGGTATAGGGTTATTTCCCCACCTAAGTATGCAAGTCCAAGTTATTTCCCTAATGGTTGTTATATTGGGGATGCCACTTTGGGTTGAGTGTGTTTGATAACCTCTACCACACTTAGTTCAAGTGCAAGATGAGTCTTGATAACCCCCTTGAGTTTGGATATGAATCAATGGTGATTCAAAAATCTGTGTTGTGAAAATTCCATAAATATGTGATTTTGGTGATGTTTGCTTATTTATTTTTTGTATTTTGATTACATTTGAAGTTTAAATCATTACATTTTAATGATAGTTGATTCATTGAAAATTTAAAAAATTGGGGAAAAAGGAAATGTTAGTTAAATGCATTGAAAATTATATCTAATTTGTTGCAATTAGTTTATTTACAATTTAAAATTATTTCATTGATTGAAAGAAAATAAAGTTGGAATGATTTCATTGCTATTATAATGAGAGATAAGAAATATTTTATTGCTTGGAAAATTGATTTGAGTTATTTATTATCCTTGAAAATGAGAAAAAAAGATTTATGCAGTTTAAATTAATTGAATGCTATTTTGTAAAAGGAAAATAAAAAAATAGAAAACTAGAAATTGGAAAAGTGATAAAAGGAAAAGACTTGTAATTTTTATTCATTCCTTCATTTTGCAAAGAAACCCTCTCAAACCCTATCTTGGAAAAATAGAAAAAAAATAGAGAAATCTTAATTGGAAGGATTCGTTGATTTCAGAATTTAAGCAAAAGGATTGCATGTTTGGCATGGATTGAATTGAAGGAAGAATTTCCTCTTCAAACCTCTCGAGTTGCTTGATTTTGAATTGTTTGAACTACGAAAATTGAAGGCAATTCTTTTATTTTGTTTTTTAAAAATTTATGACTCATGCTTTACCATGCCCACTATAGTGGTTGCATATGGATTTCAATTGTAGTTTTTGTATTGCATTTATATTGTGATTAAATGACATATATAGAGGGTAGGAAAAGAGCAGTTCTTAATGTTTGTCAAGATCTAAAGTGATATGAGGCTATAATGAGTGAAGAGTTATTAATTAAGTGATAATTAAATTTTATTGGATAAATAAAATGAAATAAAATATTATTTATATGGCATATTTGGAAGTGCTTATAAAGGATTAGTATGGTCATAAATGACATTACACACTACGAGAGTTGTTGGATGTCATTGGTTACCCTTGCCTTGTGACTGGGATGCATACTTGATCCTACTTGACCATGAATTTGAGCTATTGTGATGACACTCCTTGTCCTGCCTATAGGATCCTTGTCATTCTTTCTATTGGATTTTGTATCTAATGTGAGACCTCACTATTGGCTATGTGTGTGCATGATTGGTTGAGAGCTTGGTTGCATGTATTCATACCTTTGTTATATTCTTAATTATTCTTATGTGTATGCTATGTGCTATGATTTATCTCTAATGCCTATATGTTGGTGATTTCTCCAATGGGCATGTTATGATATGATGGTTAACCATACTTATTTGGCATGTGTAAAATATGATAGTTGATCATAATTATTGGAATACTTATCTTATAATGGTTATTCACAATTTTTGTTGTGTGTGAGTTATACTACCTCTTGTTTGTGTGAGTGTATTTGCTCACACCATGTGACTATTTCCTATCATAGTGGGGTGAACTTGAGGGTACCATATGGTTGGGATGCATGGTTGGATTTTGAAATGATGTAAACTAGTAAAAATGTTTAGTTTTAGTGCATTTTATGTTTGTATTTTTTTAAAATTAAAAATTATTTGATATAGATTTTTATAAAATTAACACTATAATTTAGTTGTTGATATAATGTTGAAAATTAAGCTAAAATGAACTTTGATATTTGTATAGTAATTTTTTTTCTTCATTTTTTTTGTATTGGATTTTTTTTTGTCAATTTTGATAATACACCTTTTTTAAATAAATATTAAAATATACATGTATTGAAAACACAATTGTTTCCATGGTATGCCACCTTTTATCTTAACTATTTATCCAAAATAGGAAAAAATAATACCATCTTGACATAAATATTTTGTCTTGTATACCATATTTTTTTCAATTTAAAAAAAAAAATTTAAGTATTTTTTCTTGACAAGATAATCAACCTTATATTTTGGTGGTGATAACCTATCTTTAGTAAAAATTAAAAATTAAATATTAAAAATAACTAAACTATTCAAAAAAATATATTTTAAAACTACACTTATAGATCTACAAAAGAGTATTTTTATATTTAAAAAAAATATTATTTAAATGTGTACCTGCATTGTTGAAACATCAAGTTTTTCAAAAAGTTTTATTTTTTTGATAAATTGACCTCAAAGTGGTGCTACATATGCATTTAGTGAATAATTTTATATGGAAAAGGTTATGGCCATATATAACTTAGCTACATTGAATCTAGCTAGATCATATGTTTGAGAAAAAATGATTTTTAGTTAAAAATACTTAAATTCACTTGTGCTAATAAGTTGACCAAAAGTGTGGCACAACTTTATACCTTTGCCCTTATAATTTTTTCCTTTAGTTTTCTCATTATTGTGGTATGGTACTAAATGTATGTTTGAGGACATTTGTGTCCTCATATGTAATTGTACCATTTATATTAGAACCTCTTATTGGATGGATTGTAATCCTTGAGCCACATAAGTAGTGATAGAGATATAATTATTTTATTGCATCTCAACATTGGTGTCAAATGTGCATACAATTTATTATTATTTTCATTAGTCTAGATATGTTGGTTAAATAAATTAAAGCATCTCTAAATTGGGGATAAATGAACTTAATGTGTTAGAAAATGTTTATTTGTCGTATCATTAGAATAATGGATAGATTCATTTTTCTGATCCTTGTGTTTTGTGTGTGTGAACCACTATAGATTGGTGTCATCTTGTCAATTGGATTTCTCATTGTGAAGGAAGAGTGAGTGGAATGTTTTGCGAACATTTTCCTTTCTCTCTTGTGTCCTTGGATTCATATTAGAGTTTCATTTAGACCTCAGTGCCTTTGGTAAGTGTCTCTTATATTTTCTTGTGTTTTGAAGGTTGGGTGTGATCTCATAATCTTCCACCTTTCTCTTCTAGTAGTTTGTAGGTGTTTTTAGGGTTTAATTTGAGTTGAATTAATTTGTGTGTTTAAGGAATTCTTCCTAAGAATGAGACTTAGAAATGGTCATTAATTTAGTCTTTGGTTAGGACTATGATGCTAAAAGGGACAACACTAAAATTAAACTCCAATGCTAAGACTAGAATCTAGTGCTAAAATTGGACTTTAAAGATATGCACTAGTGTCCTTCTTAGGTGCCAGTGTCCTCCCTAGGTGTTTTTGATAAGATAAGTAGCATTTACAGGGTGTTGTACCCTTTACATGATGAGCCTCATGGGCCAAAAAAGATCAAGTCCAAAAAACAAAAACCACTAACCAAAAAAAATCATAGACACAACAAACTAACAGCCGATAGTAACACCCCGCAAACAAAGCGACAACATAATAACTAGCATTCTCCCAATTCTGAGAGAGGAGGTTAACAATATCCTCCCTGAACCATTTAGGTCCTTCTTCCATAGCCTTCTTATCTATCTTGTCCTTAAGCATAACAGAGAGGGTGTTAGTCACACATTGGACCAACTTGATAGTGAACCAAGTCAAGCCACTGAACTTTTTCTCAAGATTCACCATCTGCTCCAACAACATATGATGATCCTCCCCTTTATCCACAGTCTTCGCAATGTCAGCACGCTCCACATCCCTAGGGTCCAAGGAATAGGAAGCCAAGTTCTCATTAAGCATTTTGTTGAAATTAGAAAAGTTGCTAGGCCCTTCAAAAAACTCCTCCTCTTCATCAGACTCTTCCACATTCCTATTACCTTTGCTATTAGACCACTCCTCATTAGAAGAAATTTCCCTAATCTACATTTTCTTGTTATTTTTTTCCAACCTACCAGATCTCGTAATGTTGGTATTTTCAACCCCAGTCTCCACTATAGTAGCAACCATAGTATCCCCCTTGGAATATCTTCCCACCACATTCTTCCATTTTTTGTCAGTGGTTGGCGGCTCCACCAAACCTTTCCCCTCATCTTTCAATTTCTTCTTAGTAGTGGGTTTGTAGTCAGTCTTGGTAGGGGAAGACTTAAGCTCACAAATACCAACCACAACATTAGACTGGGCAATCCATGCACTCCCCTTTATCTTTTTGGCAGCTGGCTTAGGCTTAGGGGTTTTAGCAGTCAGTGGAGGGGTTTTCCTTTTAAGACCTTTAGACTCAGTCAGGGAGATGTTGGTCTAAATAGGGGGTTCAATTTCCTCAATGGGAACAATGAAAATGGGTTTGGGCGGGTAAAGTGTGACATGAAAATGATAAAGCCTCAAGATGAGGCCTTGATGGAGCAGCAAGGGGGAGAATCCTTAGGGTTTTGGGTAGTAGATTCAATGCACTTCTCAATAGAGCTTTCCAAATTAGTAAGTAAGAAAAATGGGAAGATTACAAATATTTTATGGTGAAGATGGTTCTAAAGAGGTAAATGATAGAAATAGAAAGTTTTATATCTACCCTCTAAGGTGACATACTTCATGAGAGAGAGATAGACCTAGTCCCATAGCCTCGAGAGAGATTCTCTTTCAAAACAAGACTGAGAGCGAACGTGTTTTTCATTACCCACAAAGAAGGCGTTAAGGCTTTTATTGTCCTGACCCTTTGTGTGCTTAGGGCACTTCTTCCTAGTGCATGATAGCCCCATTTCCTGAGTAATCACCTCCTCATTCACCTCGAAGGAGATACCACCCATGGTAACCCTTCTTTCTTTCCAGGAACTCACAAATTGCGCAGACAACTTCGGATCATGACCCACAAAGATTTCCATTAAAGGAACCAACCCACCTTCAACATAGATGTGCCAAACCACTAGGTCCTTGTGAAATTCCCCACAATTTTCTAGCTCCGTTCTCACCCTATCACCACCCATATTGCCACTCTGCACACTAAAAAACTAGGAAACCTGTGAGAGAAAAGGTTAGAATTTTTGACAAAATGAGAGGTCACCCAAATACTAATATTTTTAAGTCAAACAATAATGCCTTGGGAAATCAAGACCATGTACAAGACACACACTTGAAAAGTTAAATCCCAAAAGGCAATCTTTGCGATCTCATAAATGAAAATCTACAAATGCTTGCAGCCAGGTATGTATAAAATGATGAAATTAGAAGGTTTTCCTTCTACGTTGCCTTTGCACAAGTATTGATGAAAGTTGGCCATGGGGCCAAATTTAGAATTCCCTAAAGTTCTGCCTTTTTTCAATAGAAGCATTTTAGCTAAATTGATAGGACAAATCAAAAGCTTCACATCATAATTATTTATCACATCAAATTTGAATTCAAAAATCTGCAAGGATATATGGATGCTGAGACAAGACCCCAAAAAAAGATTGTGTAAGGCCTAACCCAACTTGGTCATAACCTTAATGTACTCCTCATTACTCTGCATAATTAGCTCTTTGATTTTGATCTCCACCCCATTATTCAAATTATACCACTTGTTTGACACCTCAACAATCAACTCCATCCACATCACCCAATAGATAAGAATGTGGACCTCCTAGAAGGCCATAACAATCACAAAATTAGGTATCATCATGACAAATGCATGTGCCCTTCTCCTTGAGGATTAAACCTTGTATACCTGGTGGTAGGTTCCCCATATTCTGCCAACACTTAGAATCTCTCCAATGGGTGCCAAGATTATCCAAAGCATCAACAACTTGATTACCCTCCCGAAAAATGTGGGTAGCAATCTTCAAGTTCATCTTAGACACCAAATGATTTATATCTAATAATATGTCCTTAGTACTTCATTCCAATAATCTGCCTAGATTAACAACATCAATCATAGACTTAGAGTCCCCTTCAATATGTAGATTCTCAATCCCCATAGTGACAGCTAATTGAATGCCCTTTAGCAGTGCCCTTGCTTCCACAATCATGGAGGTCTGAATCGCTATTACCCCCGAGTAACCAACCATGAAATTACCCTTGCAATCTCTAATTATACCTCCTATGCTTTCCCTACCCGGGTTGTCTTTGGCAGCACCATTAAAATTGAGCTTATGCCAGCCACAGTTAGGAGGTTTCCAAATAGTGTCTCGTCTAGCCTGGGACCTAAAATTGTCATAAGAATTAGCCTCAAGATTATGATGGCAAGATTTAGCCATTTTAATTTCCCACTCAATAGGGGATTTATCTAGGATTTTCTCCTTGAAAATCAAAATGTTTTTAGAAATTAGCCTTGAACCTATACCAAAAACCTCCTTAGGGCTCATCTCAATATTCTTGAATATCCTGTTGTTCCTCTCTTTCCATAAGCACCAATAGAAAATGGGAGGAACCTGGTTCCAAATATCACGAGGTAAGGGGTGAAGGAAGGGACTAAACCATCCCAAGATAAAGCATTTAATATCCTTGTTCATAGTCCACTAAATTCCTAACCACTCCAAAGGTAACTCCCACACACTAGTAGCAAATGAACAATGGAGAAGTAAGTGATCCATAGATTCTTCATTGCATTTGCATAAAAATCACTTGTTAGGGATTTGGAATCCCCTTTTCCTTAGATTATCTTGAGTAAGGATTCTGTTGTGGCGGACTATCCACCAAATTTTTATTTTTTTCAAGATCATGTATCTGTTCCAAACCTATTTCTACGGTTTGTGTTTAATCCCTTGGTTTGACAACATACTGTAAGCCAATTTAACAAAAAGATTACCCTACCAATTTTTAGTCTAGTAGAAATCATCCTCCATGTTGGTTAACTAGTAATCTGGTAGGGGAGAGCAGGTCTTGCAACAACTTAGCCAGATAACACAACCCAAGAGACAAAGGGCAGCAAAGGATTAGATCTTTCCACCTCCTGGGCCTAGGTTGGCCAAGTAGGTAATCTCTAATATAAAAGCTGAAGAAGAGTTGTGCCAACCTCATAAGGTTCCTAAAATTAGAGTGTACGAGGGGAGTGTCTAACAACCAAGGGTCTTCCTAGAATCTAATATTGTTACCATTCCCAACCTTCCATTTCATCCCTGACATGAGAAAACCATGCAATCTACAAATGTTCTTCCAAGCCAAAGAACCCGAAGGATGATCATCAGAGAGGAAATTAATCAAAGGTCTATTTTGAAGATACTTAGCATTCATAATCTTGCACTAATCCTTTTTATTCCTCAACTGGTCCCAACCCACTAGCAATCAAAGCCTTATTGGTGCAAAGGATATTATTGATCCCAATCCCACCACAAGGTTTAGGTTTACACACTTTGTCCCATCTAACCAGAGAAAACTTTTTCTTTTCCTCAGTCCTCAACCATAAGAAATTCCTTTGATTTTTTTCAAACTTCTCAACAATATATTTGGAGATCTTGAAGATGGAGAGGAAGTAAACATGTATCCCTTAGAGAGCAATTGACATAAGCTATAGTTTTCCAACATGAATGAGAATGGAGCCTTTCTATCCTACCAACTTCCTTTGGATCCCCTTAAGAACCAAGTTCTATAAGGTAGGATTGACTTCCTTGACAGTATGGGGTAAACCAAGATACACCGATGGGAGAGAACCACTCATACAACCCAAAACAGTAGTCACCTGTGCTTGAAGAGTAGGAGTGTTGTTGAAGAAGTAAATCATGCTTTTATTATAATTAATACATTGTCCAAAACAAGCAACATAGTTATTGAGACAAATTTTCCATTTCCTGGCTTCAATCGTAGAGGCTTTCCCAAAGAGAAACATATCATCCACAAATTTTTGGATAGCAGTAGGTTGCAAAGAAGAGGTAGCCTTAACACCCTTAATAGACCTCTCTGACAATAGTTTGGATATGTCCCTGCTCAAGAAATCCACAACCATGATAAATAAATAGGGTGAGAGGCGATCCCCCTATATAATACCTCTCCTAGCATTAAAGAAACCAAAAGGTGCCCCATTAACCATAATAGAGTACTTCACCATGGTAATACATTCCATCAAAAGGTTGACCACCCCTTGGTTGAAACCAAACTTAGCTAGGACTTTGGGGATAAATTCCCATAACACCTTACCATACACTTTTGAAATATCCAATTTGAGGGCCATACTGGCATTATTGCATCCGTCTATTGAGTGGAGAAATTCATGAGTAGTTATAGTAGCGTCCAAAATATGATGACCATGAACAAAACCTTTTTGGGTAGGGCTAATAATTTTTTCCAAGAGGGGTTTAAGATGATTCACCAAAATTTTAGAAAATATTTTTTAAATGGTATTGCACAGGCTAATGGGCCTAAATTCAGTCATTAACTGGGGATCAACAACCTTGGGAATCAAGGCTATAAAAGTGTGGTTTAGTTTTTTGAGGAGCTTACCAGAGTTGAAGAAATCTCTAGCAGCCAAGACAAGGTCCTCACCAACAATATCCCAGAATATCTGGAAGAAGGCCCGGGGGAAACCATTCGAACCAAGTGCCTTATAGGAACCCATGCTAAAAGTTGCTATGCGAACTTCCTGAGGAGTGAAAACAAAGAGGATGCTAAGGTTATCATCCTAGGTAATGGTGGTCGGGAGAGCATCCAACAATAGATTGTCCATAGCCAGATTAGGAGCCTCAATAGGGGCTAAATAAGCCCTTTGGAAATAGTCCATCGCCAAAAGACGGATTTGGGTAAGCGTATTAACCACAACCCCCTGCTCATTTTGTAGCTTAGTTATCTGATTCCTTTTCTTGTGTTTTAGAGTAGAAACATGAAAAAAGGAGGTATTTCTCTCCCCTTCTTGCAACCATTGAACTCTAGATTTCTGTTTCCAAAAAAATTCCTCTTTCCTTAAAATTTGTTCCCACTCCCTGTGACTCGTTCTTTTTTTATTGCAGGTTGGCAAGTTGACATCCCCTTCTTCCATATTTTTTTGGATCGTCTTGAAATTTTCCCCTAAGGCTCTTTTTTTTTGAAAGAAATCCCCAAAAAATATTTTATTCCACCTTTCACCATACATTTGATATGTTTAAGTTTGTAAAAGATCTTGAACATGGGGGAGCCAAGTACAAGAATGTTCCACCATTTAGTAATTTTATTCCTAAAATTAGGATGGGAGTTCCACATTATCTCGAACCAAAATGGGAAAGGACCAATAGAAAATTGATCATTCATGATCAACAACAGAGGGTTATGGTTAGAAACAATCCTAGGAAGGGCAAGAAGATTAGCACTGAGCAGGGCCGTCTAGTTGTGGGAACAAAGAAATCTATCCAATCTGACTTGATTAATCCATCCCCAAGAAACCTATTGGTCCAAGTAAAGGATTGACTTGACAATTCAATGTCAACCATGCCAATAACACTTAGAAAATTTTCTAGATCAACCATGATGTCAGAATAATCCACCAGACCACCACTTTTCTCCAAAGGATATAAGGGAGAGTTGAAGTCCCCAACCACCAACCAATGAAGCCCCCTATTATTGTTTATCCAACCAAAGAGATCTTGCTAGAGGGAATTCCCAGCATTCTTCTAGTTAGGGGCATAGACATTAATAAGCAACCAAGAGCCACCCGGGTAAGAAAACAAGAATCCCACACTACTCTGACAGTGAAATATTTCAGACCCATTGATCCTATTAGGGTTCCATAACACAACAAGCCCACCATACACACCCTAAACATCACTACAAGAGAAAAGGGCACCTGGCCATATATACTTAGCAATAAATTAACAAAATTAACTTTCTTCATTTTAGTTTCCTATAATAGTAAAACATCAATCTTATGCTCTAAAACATAGTTTTTTAGTGCAAGTTGTTTATGAGAGCTATTCAACCCTTGCACATTCTAGGAAAAGACCTTCATTTATGACCCTTCTTTGAGGAAACCTCCAATGTCCTCTATTT